>OVBX01000431.1:24129-42030 GCA_900406325.1 Erucastrum elatum
TTCAAATATTAATGTTACACAACACCAATCAATATGTTTTATTGATAGTTAACTAAATAGCTAATTTATTGTTAGATAAAACATTAAATTTGTTTACTTTACCATTCATGGTGTGACTTTAACCTCTATATAATTTTTTTTGTCGACAAGATTACAGACTCATGTAGACTCTGTAAACGACGTTTGTTGCCTCACACTACGTGCTAAGCTATCCGTCTTTGTGTTTTGCGTCCTTGATATATGAATAATCTCCAAACTGTAAAAACTTCTCTTGAGACTTCTGATGTCTTCTAAATAGCTTGCAAAAGCCGGTCATTCTTCTGGTTCCGAAACCATCTTCATCAATTGAGAACATTCCGTTGCAAAAGTAACACTATACTGCCTTAAGTTTCTCATGCATTCCATTGCCCATATGAGAGCCTCCACCTCCGTGTGTAAAGGTGATTAACTTGCCCTTGTATTCCTAGCTCGCATTAAACCTTAAAATCCTTCTAAAGTGCTATACCATCCCTGACCCGAAAAAATATCATTTGATTTCCAAGAACCATCTGTAAAACACCATCGTCCTGTTCTCAGAGGTAAAACAGCCTCAGATGCTGCCAAAACCTAACTCTTACTTGTTATAGCTTGTTGTGCATCCGTCCAGAGTAAAGATTGGATCATCGCCAGGTTAAGGGTGTCTCTAATATTTTGTTCGTAAACAGGGATGTTCCATATAATATTTTGTAGAACATTACTGTTGTTATGTTTTAAAAATCTGAAGTTTTTTATTTGTACTGACTCTTGATAGTGCGACGTATAATTGTAAAAATAGACTTGCCAAATAGATCAACCTTTTAAATTTGACCTTAACTCTTGTTGATAGTCATTATATAATTCTTATAGGAAATTGAAGTCTTTTCAGTTTGAAAGGTCTTCTTGCATCTGTTGGTATGAGACTTATTCTAGGAATAAAAATCCGTTTTTCCACATAACTTTCGGTATGATTCCGACTTCAATAATCATGTTGTTTAAGAGAGTTATCAATATCATTGTTTTATTGTAGAGTCTTTCTCTTTGATTTAAATTTCTTAATAGCATGACCTACAACATTCTATTGCATAGTCGTTCTTTTTGATTTAAATTCCATAATAGCATGATCTATAACAACATAACTAATTTTATATATCGATAAGAACAACACACATAAGTATAATAGTCACATTAACTTAGTCACAACAACATAACATTTATATAAAGCTGGACAAAATAACCGTAAATTTTTATTTGATTTATTATCCGTTTCGAATTGAACTGAAATTCTGAATATCCGTAACTCTACGAAGCAAATTAAATACTTACATAAAATATCTGTAAGAGACGAAGAAAATCATAAATACTAATACTTTTAAGAATTGATATCCGATCCGATACGTTATATGTATATATATAAGTTATATTAATATTATATTTATATATATAATTTTTGCAATTAGATTATTCAAATTCTTTTTTACAATATAAGTACATATATTTTTAATAATTATATATTTAAACACATGTAAAAATATTAGAAGGAAAATTACAATCTTAATTGTAAATAATTTTTTTATTTAGGATACTCAAAAGGGAAATATTCTAAAAAAATATATTAAATAATATTTACAATTAGATTATTCAAAATTCGTTTTGCTAAAGAAGTACATATATTTTAATCATTATATATTTAAACACATGTAAAAAAATAGAAGAAAAATTACTACAAATAATATTTTATTAGAAGGAAAATTAAAATCTTAATTGTAAATATTTTTTTATTTAGGATTCTCAAAAAGGAAAAATTCTGAAAAAATATGTTTAAATAATATTTACAATTAGATTATTCAAAATTCGTTTTACTGTAGAAGTACATATATTTTAATCATAATATATTTAAACACATGTGAAAAATTAGAAAGAAAATTACTACAAATAATATTTTACAATTATCTTCAGTTTATTTTTTTTAAATGGAAATTACTATTAATAATATTTATAATAATATTTTTAATTATAGGTGGAAAATTCTGAAAAAAATATATTAAATAATATTTACAATTAGATTATTCAAAATCCGTTTTAATATAGAAGTATATATATTTTAATCATTATATATTTAAACACATGTAAAAATTAGAAGGAAAATTACTACAAATAATATTTTATTAGAAACAAAATTACAATCTTAATTATAAATAATATTTTTATTTAGTATTTTCAAAAAGAAAAAATTCTGAAAAAATATATTAAATAATATTTACAATTAGATTATTCAAAATTCTTTTTACTATAGAAGTACATATATTTTAATCATTATATATTTAAAAACGTGTAAAAAATTAGAAGGAAAATTACTACAAATAATATTTTACAATTATCTTCGTTTTAGATTTTTCTTAAATGGAAAATTACTATTAATAATATTTATAATATTATTTTTAATTCTATGATAGATTAACACATATCACAATATTAAGGTTTTAATTTCTATGTGTCGCGATCATGTTAATTAGTAACTTTGAAAACTAAGCTTTATATAATAAGAAAAAAAAATATTAAATAATATTTACAATTAGATTATTCAAAATTCGTTTTACTATAGAAGTACATATATTTTAATCATTATATATTTAAACTCATGTAAAAAATTAGAAGGAAAATTACTACAAATTATATTTTACAATTATCTTCGGTTTAAATTTTTTTTAATGGAAAATTACTATTAATAATATTTATAATAATATTTTTAATTATAGGAGGAAAAACTATGAAAAAATATATTAAATAATATTTACAATTAGATTATTCAGAATTTGTTTTACTATAGAAGTACATATATTTTAATCATTATATATTTAAACACATGTAAAAAATTAGAAGGAAAATTACTACAAATAATATTTTATTAAAACGAAAATTACAATCTTAATTGTAAATAATTTTTTTTTTATTTAGGATCCTCAAATAGGAAAAATTCTAAAAAAATATATTAAATAATATTTACAATTAGATTATTCAAAATTTGTTTTACTATAGAAGTACATATATTTTAATCATTCTATATTTAAACACATGTAAAAATTAGAAGGAAAATTACTCCAAATAATATTTTACAATTATCTTCGGTTTAGATTTTTTTTAAATGGAAAAAATATTTTTAATAATATTTATAATAATATTTTTTACAAATAATACTATTAATAATATTTTTAATAATATTTTTAATTATAGGAGGAAAGTTTTTGAAAAAAATATATTAAATAATATTTACAATTAGATTATTCAAAATTCGTTTTACTATAGAAGTACATTTATTTTAATCAATATATTTAAACACATGTAAGAAATAAGAAGGAAAATTACTACAAATAATATTTTATTTGAAGGAAAATTACAATCTTAATTGTAAATAATTTTTTTATTTAGGATTTTCAAAAAGGAAAAATTCTGAAAAAATATATTAAATAACATTTACAATTAGATTATTCAAAATTCGTTTTACTATAGAAGTACATATATTTTAATCATTATATATTTAAACACATGTAAAAAATTAGAAGGAAAATTACTACAAATAATATTTTATTAAAACGAAAATTACAATCTTAATTGTAAATAATTTTTTTTTATTTAGGATCCTCAAATAGGAAAAATTCTAAAAAAATATATTAAATAATATTTACAATTAGATTATTCAAAATTTGTTTTACTATAGAAGTACATATATTTTAATCATTCTATATTTAAACACATGTAAAAATTAGAAGGAAAATTACTCCAAATAATATTTTACAATTATCTTCGGTTTAGATTTTTTTTAAATGGAAAAAATATTTTTAATAATATTTATAATAATATTTTTTACAAATAATACTATTAATAATATTTTTAATAATATTTTTAATTATAGGAGGAAAGTTTTTGAAAAAAATATATTAAATAATATTTACAATTAGATTATTCAAAATTCGTTTTACTATAGAAGTACATATATTTTAATCATTATATATTTAAACACATGTAAAAAATTAGAAGGAAAATTACTACAAATAATATTTTACAATTATCTTTGGTTTAGATTTTTTTTAAATCTAAAATTACTATTAATAATATTTTTAATTATAGGAGGAAAAATTATGAAAAATATATTAAATAATATTTACAATTAGATTATTCAAAATTCGTTTTACTAAAGAAGTACATAAATTTTAATCATTATATATTTAAACACATGTAAAAAATTAGAAGGAAAATTACTACAAATAATATTTTATTAGAAGGAAAATTAAAATCTTAATTGTAAATATTTTTAATTATTTAGGATTCTCAAAAAGGAAAAATTTTGAAAAAATATATTAAATAATCTTTACAATTAGATTATCCAAAATTCGTTTTACTATAAAAGTACATATATTTTAATCATTATATATTTAAACACATGTAAAAAATTAGAAGGAAAATTACTACAAATAATATTTTACAATTATCTTCGGTTTATATTTTTTTTAAATTGAAAATTACTATTAATAATATTCATAATAATATTTTTAATTATATGATAGATTAACACATGTCACAATCTTAAAGTTTTAATTGCCATGTGTCACGATTATGTTAATTAATAACTCTTAAAAATAAGCTTTATATAATAAGATACCAAAAACTACAAGTAATCGCCTTGTGACCATTCCTAAACATCGCACGAAATTTAAGCAAATATAACACTTGCAAAATTGAAAATAACTATATAATTTTACTTAAATTTGTAAGCGATGGCTATGTGATTGCCGATTGGTATTAGTGAAAGGATTGTGAAGAAGAGTTGATAACGTGTCTACATCATAGAGATAAGCTTTGGGGGAATGTATTGTAAATACGTAAACTAATCAGACTCCAATCATTTAGAAGCCACGTCACCATCCACATCTCCGCCCTAAGTTAATCAAGTTCAACACGTAAGTAACCTTTCCCACGCAATAATGTAAAAATATCAGTTCATGCACATACTGTTTTTTTTTCCGTCTAAAAACAAAAAAAAAAAATGAAAATGCAATCTTTTCATTAACTGTTAAAAAGATTGTGCTAACTGGCGATTAAACACTTAATGTTAAAAATTAATTTGCATTTTCCAGGCACATATCTTCCTTGTGTAATACATAAAGCATTGATTCCAGCTGTGGAATCTAAAGATTCTAAATATTATGTTCAAAAACTTTAAAGATTCTAAATATTAGACATTTGGAAAATAGTTGGCGACATGTGTACTGTATTTTTTTGTTCTCTTCACAATTTTTCCCTTCTGAGGTAAGATATCAAAACTTGAGGGTATCATGGAAATTGAATGGTGCTAGATATTTTAGCTGTCAACACAAAGCAAATAAAAAACAATTAAAGTTTACATATACTATTCCGCTTGCGCCGGAAAACGGCAATAATTCGAAGTATCTGGAAAAAGTCAAGCCTTCCCTATATAAACCACCCACACGCGGGGGAAAGGTGTCCTCATTAAGTTGGATTCCTCTAACTGAAAGAAACCTCGTCGTCACTTTCAATCGAAAATCGTTTCTTGCTCGGATCGCCCAGAGTAATTTCGTCGGAGAACTCAGCAGCTTCTCTCTGAAACTATCTGATCGGTGGAGGAGATTCGCCTGAATCGAAAGTTCGTGATCTATTTCGTATAGAGTGTGATTTTAATTTATCTTTTTTTTTTGTAGGTTTCCGTGATTAGATTCTTCGTTTCATTGCTTTAGATGATTAGATTCTTCGTTCTCTGGTGATTTGATTGTTCGTTCTCATACGCTTTTAGATTCTCATTTGGTTGGGTTCTGTATATAGTTTCAGAGGAAGCTGTAGCCTAGAGAATCCTTGTTTTGAAGTGGTAATGCAATTAGGGTTTAGGTTTCTCTGTTGGATGGGTGTATCCAGCAGAGTTTGGTGCTTTATAGACGACGTTTCCATAAACAGAATCCATCTCTGACACTTGGTTTGGATTTGGTGAACCGTGTGCCTCGTGATCAGCCCTTTGAGTTGGCAGAAGGAGGCTTCTTGGATAATATTTGGAGGTGTTGTTTCAGGACAGCTAAATCCAGATTCAAGGTGAGTTTGAGAGACTTGGTTCTACTAACGTGAGGATCCTGAATTATTGATATTTGAGAAACACTCCTTCCTTTCTTCCTGTGTTGTTGCTAGTGAAGAAATTATATCCTCGTCTATCAGCTTAGTTGCTTCTAAGTGCTACCCTCTGCGTGTTCTTCTCCATGGATTTTTTTATCCTCGCTAACCCAGACTTGTCCTTGTGCAATCTTCACTCTACATAAGTATTTCCCTTGATCATGCAACTCCTAGGTCTTCTCTGTTTTATTATCTCTGCTTTGACCAAGACTTGTCTCATCTAAGGTGGATGAACAGAAGTTCCTCGCTATTTTTTTTTTTATTTTTGTAACCTTTGAGTTTCCCTAGAGCATTTGGAGCTTGTGAACTTGGTAGCAGAATGTTCTCCTAACTTTTTAGTTCCTTTGGTTACTGGTGCACCCCTTTAGCTCAACAGAAAAACATGCCAGATTCAAAGATGGATAACTGAAGAGTACTTTTCTGGCTTTTGTTTCCTTTAACCTTTTCTGATTCATACTGAAGTAAATTGGTGCAGAATGGCTATGGGAGGTAGGTCTGTCCTCTTTGGACACCAACCCATTTTTTTTAACCCGGTTTAATCCCTTTTTTTATGTCAGTCCCAAGTTTTGATCCTCTTTGCCTTGCTTTTACGATAGGTTGGGCATATCCGGTTTAGACTGGATAGGTCTCCCCAGATTTGAAGAACTGAAGTGAGCACTCAATGTGCTAAGCTTTTATTACTTTATCAAGGCTCCACCAACCAAGAGGGCTGTGTTTAGTTTTTTATGTAAACAGGATATTTGTATTTTTTCTTGTTTTGATGATACTTGCCTCTTGGAGAAAGCTAGTTGGAGCCATTTCATTACTGGATTGTCTTGGTGATGATTGGATTGGTCTACTACAATGTAGATGGAAGCAACAGTTCATCGAGTTTTTTCAGGTGACATATTGTTTTGGAAAAGTTGAATATGCATTCTAAATGTTTTTTTGCTTGCAGGTTACATAAGCTTTTGCATCAGCTAGCCAATATCATTCACAGATAGTTCGTAATGGAGGGGGAACACTTCAACCATTTCGTTGAGCAACACCAGAAGACTGACCGAGAGAAGAGTGAGATGCTCAGCCCTCATTCACACAATGAAGAAACCGAGTCGTTGGTTCTCGAACTGGAGGCGGCAGAGTCACTGTTAAAAGAAATCCTTGATAGAGGACTAATGGAGCATGGGTAATTTTTGCTTCCTAACTGAATATCCTCTGAGTTGAACACTTTTTAATTAGTTTCTCCCTATGTTCTTGCAGATGTCCACATTACAGAAGAAGGTGTTGCATTAGAGCTCCTTGCTGTAATGAGATCTTTGGTTGTCATCACTGTCATAATGAGGCGAAGGTAGAGTTTCCTATTTCAAGCCTCGGATTTCACTTTTCAGGAAACTGCCTTTTTCACTCTTATTTTTCTCAAAATTTGTGTGCTGACTTGTGCAATCTTGTCTTGGAAGCAGAACAATATAAGTGTAGATCAGAAACAGAGTCATGATATTCCTCGCCAGAAAGTTGAACAGGTAAAGTAGTTTCTGATACCTTGTTTCTCTCTATGTTTTCTTTTATGCTTGATTCCAGATAACTAAGATCTCTATTTCTTCTTCTTTACAGGTTATCTGCTTACTCTGTGGCACTGAACAAGAGGTATGTACGAACTTTTTGCTTTTATTAATGATAAAATTCATTCAGGAAAGAGGGTATCAAAGATTTTTCAAGTACTGAAGAATTAACTCTGTTTTCTCCGTCCTTCGTCAGGTTCGCCAAACTTGTATTAGCTGCGGAGTGTGCATGGGGAAGTACTTCTGTGAAGCCTGCAAGCTCTACGATGATGATGTAAGTTTTCTGAGGACAATTTATTCCCAAGCTTGATTTTCATTTTCTATCTTCTTTCTGCTACGGATTGTGCCTTGGGATCTTCCAGGCCTCTTTATTGCTGCTGGTTAACCATTATGTTGCTATCTTGTTTCCAGACATCTAAAAGACAGTATCACTGCGACGGCTGTGGAATTTGCAGGTCCGTTCTTGGACTCCTCTTTAACATAAACCACGATTGTTTCACTCTTAACACACTATAAATTTGTTCATAACTAAAACTCTTTTACTTCTTTTGTTACAGAATTGGAGGACATGAAAATTTCTTTCACTGCTTCAAGTGTGGTAAGCCATTTTCTGCGTCAGATAACCTCAAACTTTTCAGGCTTGACACTACTATATATGTTGACTTATATAACCTAACTATAAAACTAGGCTGTTGTTATTCAATCCTTCTCAAGAACAGCCACCCTTGTGTTGAAGGAGCAATGCATCACGACTGCCCCATTTGTTTTGAGGTAATCTTTTTATTTTTCAACTTCATCACGGTGAATTTGAGCATCCCTTGTTAACAAAACTAAAATGCTGGTTTTCTTACAGTACCTGTTTGAATCAAGGAACGATGTAACAGTTCTGCCTTGCGGCCACACCATCCATCAGAAGTGCTTGGAGGAAATGAGAGAGCATTACCAGTAAGTACAATAAATAACTTAGGGTTGTTATCGTTAGACGTATTTCAACTGACAACACTGTAAACTATACTTCGCCAGATACGCGTGCCCGCTATGCTCGAAGTCTGTATGCGACATGTCAAAGGTGTGGGAGAAATTTGACGTGGAGATTGCTGCTACACCAATGCCAGAACCATACCAGAACAGAATGGTTAGTCTTACAGGATTAGCTCTAAATAAATCAAAACCATCAGATTATATAAACTATTTTGATGAATACAAAACAGGTTCAGATCCTCTGCAACGACTGCGGGAAAAAATCGGAGGTACAGTACCATGTGGTGGCTCAGAAATGCCCAAGCTGCAAGTCATACAACACTCGCCAAACCCGAGGCTGAAGCAGAGGCTTTTGAAAAATGGTTTGCTATCAGATGCATTTTAAGAGCAATGTACTTGAGTCGATAGTGTCATTGGCTGCTTAACTTGAGGGCTCACCTCTCGAGTCTCTCATCTCTTCTTCGATATTAACCGGCTGGGCCCTTGTTAGCTGGTATTCTGTAGTAAGCTCTTAGTTGTTCTCCGTACAAACATGTCTCCCTTATAATATTTTTTTGTGTAACGTTTCAAATTCAAATAATATACATTTTCTTTCAAAAGACATATTCCCTCCGTCCCATTTTAAATGGTGTTTTAGGTTTTATTTTTTGTCTCATTTTAAGTGATGTTCATATTATTCTAAGCAAAATTTAATACTATTTGAACTTTTTGACCAATTACAAAATCCTAAGTTTTTTTCTTATAGGTTGAATTAGTTTTATTTAATGATATTTTTATATAACCAAGATAACTTTTATAAAAGTTAGTGTTTTCTTAATCCATGTGAAAAATCTTAAAAACCACTTAAAATGAGACAGAGGGAGTAATAAAGTTATCAACTTACCATTACTCTGTAATTTATATCACGAATGTAGCATTTTTTGAGGAAAACTCAACTATATCTGGAAGTACACATTACAAGATTTGAACTGAAAGTGAAGTCGCGACTCCAAATGGGCCTTGCCAAGGCCCAACACTCATTCACGCCTCAAAACAAATCTGTTCCCTCGTAAAATACACAAACAACCTCATTCTCTTGCCTCGTTACAAAATCAGGTCTCTCTCTCTCTCAGCGATAATGGCGGAATCACCATCGCAGAGTGGTGCGCAGCTTGTTGCTCATCAATCTCTCGGTCATGAAGCTGAATCTGATCTGGCGTCTCTCGTATTCGGTTTGTTTTTTCTCCCTTCTCTCCTATTAATCGTTAATTTCACGCCATTAGAAAAAAAAAATTCCGAGTGACCTAGGAATCAGGAATCGCGCGCGAGCTCCTACATGTTCTTTGTGAAAAAAAATGAAATCAAATACGTTACAATTTGGTAGTTGAACGATTTACGCATACTTATTGGCTTAATCGGCTTGGTCGAAACTTGAAATCGCGTTTCTTCCGCCATTGTTAGTTGCTTCTCTCGCAGATAATGAAATAGATACTGATTTATCGCCTGTGTCACTGTTCTTTTGAGCTGTAAACAGGTCGTTAGAATGACGATGGCCATTTAATATTGCATTTGATCTGTTTGGAGTCGTTCTATGTAGTTAGTTATTCACTATCCTTATCTCTTTGATTGTTGCATGAGAAGGCTCCGTTTGAAGATTTCTCTATTGCTTTTCTTTTTGAGCAATGCGTTATAGAGCTTGTTGATAAACGAACCTTGTTGTAGCCATGGTCTACTCCTGATACGTTGTAATTTGCAGAAATGTCACAGCAAGTTCAGATGGGGATGGAGAATATGCTCAAGTTGGTCAAGTAAGTATCTTCTGTGTGTGTCTACCACCACACAACTAATAATATTGGCTACTTCTGACTTCTGAGTGCTCTCTCCTTGGTGCAGTGAGATCGATGGGAACTCTGTGGGAATCAAGGAAGAGATTGAGAAATCAAAGGAGTTTGCTCTGGAGAAGAAGAGGGTGCTCGAGGAAGAGAAAGAACAGTTTCAGAAAGCTGCTTACACTGTTCTAGACATGCTCAGCAACCGAGTCTAAGATTGGGGTTGGTAATGATCAGATTCTTAACCTCTCATGGGTTCAATCACTCTTTTTTTTTGTCTTTGACATTGCTTCATAATTGGTTCCTTATTTCTCATGCCGCAGTTGGAATGCACACCCCATTAGGTAAAGAAATATTATAAATGTCAAACAAAGACTAATCACTGGCTTGGTATTGTATTTAGCTTTGACATTGCTACTATCGAAACGTTTAGCATGGAGTTTGAATTAAGAAAACACCTTATGGTTAAAGTATATTGGGATTGATGTATACTTATGGTTGAAGTCTATCTGGTATCTAAATTAAACTACGTTTCGAGATTAAGTGGACTAGTGGTCGGGCTAGTTTCGTATTTGACCATAGGTTACATGAATGCTACGGATAATTAACTATAGTTGTAAAAGAAATCAACTATGGACTCTTCAAGTCTAGTCAAAAAGAATATACCGTCTGTCATGGTAGGGTAAATAAGTAAATTCTAAAACATCCCTCCTTTGGCGGTAGAACACGTCTAGTTTACTCTCCCACTACCACAAAAATCTATTCATCTTCTTTTCTTCAGTTCTTCCACTTGATTAGTTAAGAGGGTCTAGGACTCGGGAACAGAATGGTCATTTAAGTTTCTTTGTATGTACATATATGTTGATTCGGTTGTGTTCATTCTAGATGTTATAGTCTTTTTCGATAACTTATTTTCTATGTTTCAGTACATATACTTGTAATGACAATTCATTTACAACAGTCAGGGTGGCCGAGTGGTCTAAGGCGCCAGACTCAAGTTCTGGTCCTCGTGAGAGGGCGTGGGTTCAAATCCCACTTCTGACATTATATTTTCTTTTTGGGGTTTTCATGTTACTCTGGAAACATTGGACCAAATACGAACATTACCGTTTTATACAGACGTCTTTTAACATTTCAAGCCTACTTTTATCATACAGTATAAGTTTTTTTTTGGAATTTCGCTACAATATAAGTATATTTCCTCCAAAACTACAAGAAAAAAAAACAGGCCACAAAAAACAATTATGCATTGTAAAGTGAAAACATATAGATGCCTTCATTGTATGACTAGACGGAAGGGATATGTATATTCATAATCAAAACGTATAGTCACAAGGCGGTTTATGTATATTCATAATCAAAACGTCCCAAAAGATAGTGCATCAAACATTATTATTTATTACATAACCCACAATATATAAAGCATATCTAATTATCTATTTAAGAGCTGAACCAAACAACATGGGTCTCAGGGAGGAAATGGCACACGGGAACAGTTCCAGGCTTCACCTTAAGCACTTTGAAGGCCAAGTGGTTTGGGTTCCAAGCCGAGGTGTTCTTGTGGCATACCGCAACCGCTTTAGCCCTCAGCCCGTTCTCTCCTTCGAGTGGAACCGCGTAGACGCTTGTCATCATCGCCTTGTGGCAGTAGAACACCGCGAATGGGTACTTCTGCTTGTGACACACCACTGACTTGTCGTCCGACAACTTCTTTATCCCGGGTGCTGCAATTTTGTACTTCTGCATAGGTGCATTCTTCTCAGCCACCTGTAGTAACCAAGGTTACATCAATCAACCAGTATATTAAGCATGGACATATAAATAAAACGAAACTTAACTGAACCGAAGATACCCAAGCTAAAACCCACTTCAACTAATTTGAGATTAGTGTAAAACCACATCATGTCAAACTAGATTATTTTTATGTTCACTTATACACTTAATGTCAATATATATTATGTCCTAGGTGGCTAGGCATGCTGGGATCAGTTGGTTGCTTCCAGTCTGATGTTTTAGCTAAAACACATAAAGATTAGGAAATTTATTTTATCTAAAAATATCATAAAGTATAAATTTAAAACAATTCAACTAACTACAAAATAAACACTCAAATATAATTAGTTAACTATTTTCAGTTAAGTTTATATTCATCTAAAAATGTGAAAACAATTTAAAAATTTTGACTAAAAACAATTTATATTTTGAACATCAAATATTGCTTAAAGCATCTTATATTTTAAAACGAAAGGAGAATATATGTAATATGTTGCATACTTGCATTAAGTAATTTATTAGCTGAATTTGAACCAAATCTAAGCCCGATGTAAAGTAAATACAACCCAACCCTCATCAGTTTTTTAACCAGATCAAATATAACAAAACTATTTGAGTAACTTAATTTGTCTTCTGTCAAATATAAACCTAATCCTATAAACCATAAAAAAAAAAGAGTTTATATTACCTTGGTGGAAACAGCACGGACGTGATATTTGCCAAGTTTAGAAACGCTAAAATCGACCATCGACTCCAAAGAAGTCGCACAATACTTCTCTTCTCCACCAACTCTTTTCGCTTCACACTCCTCAATCGTCTTCTTCATCATCTCAGCTTCTCCCGAACCTGGTTTCACCGAGAAAGTATTCAAAATCTCCGAAAACTTCTCCGACCCAAACGGCACTGTTTCAGCCTCCCCACGCGGCAAGAACGCCGTTTTACCATCGTAACCATCCTCCGCGTTAAACCTAAGGTTCATAGCTTTTCCAGGAACCATGTCCTTCTCCAAGAAGAAGAGAGCCGCTTTGGGGTCGTCGTGGAGCTGAGTCTCGCTCGCTGCGTAGTTATACACGAAAGGGTTTGGTCCTGGTGTTACACCGACATAGACCGGCCTGCCCTTGTGGCGCGTGTGCACTATAACGCCGCCTTTACCCACTCCTACGTCGGTTCTCTTTCCGGGTTTCCCGGTGTGGACGCCTACGCCTCCCCCGGGACCTTTTCCTCCGCTAACGCTCACGTGTGTTCCCTTGCCCTTGCCGGTGTCCACGTACACACCTCCTTTACCAACGTTTACGGCGGTTCCTCCGCTGGGTTTACCATTTCCGGCGTTAACGTTCACGCCTCCTTTGCCTACTTGGACGTCGGTGCTTTTCTCATTAGTGAAATCTACAATATATATTTTGTTATTTTTCTTCTAAAATAAAAATATTTACTTCGATGTATTTTCTTATATAATATTTATTTATATTGAAAATAAATATATTTTTAATACAGAGAAAAAAAGTTAAAATTTCTGTTTTTATAGAGAGATAAAAATGTGTTGAAATAAATTTGTTTATAATTGTTCATACAAAACAAATAGAAAGAATGCTCTTTTCAAATAAAAAGAGAAAACAAATGATTTTAGAAAATATTTTGAAAAGAGATGTTCTTAACGTACATAATCACAAACTGTCAGAGATTGTCTAACCAATCAGGTTGGGACACATAGAAACAAATATATATATAAAGTAAAAATATTAATTTTAACCTGGTGTGAAAAGATGACGGAGAGAGTTTGGCATGGGAGTGTTTGGTAAGGCAGTGTTCCAATAACGCTGCGGTGTTAAGTCAGCCGCAATGGCCGTGACTGAAACAAGAAGAAATAACAAAGGGAGACGAAACAACATTTTCTTGTAGTTTGTTTTGATGAATTTGAGGAGATGAAGTGGGAGTGCACGTAGAATTTATAATAAAATGGTTTTAGTAGAAAGATCTGAGGTTGAAGACTGAAGTTATTAGCATGGCGGCTAACACTTACCAATCTATTTGGGCCGATTAATTATATCACATACTCTCTAACCACCACTTTCCTTCTACTTTAAATGCTCCTTGTGTCCATGTGTGGACATGTGTGTTTTAATTTCACCTGCTTTTTGTTCGGTGTAGTTACGTTACGTACGAAAGCAAATCATCCTTTTATTAAAAATACGCAGTTATCACTACAAATTTAGGGTAAGGAAATGCACATATACAGTTGACATCAATCAATTAACAAAAATCAGAAGAAAACGACCATTTAGTGAAAGTTTTTGTTTATCCATCCTGTCATAGTTTTGTTATATTAATGGACCGGCAGGCTCCATATATAATTAAGACTATGACCCTATGATTCGTATAATTTTAACTAGATGATAAGTGAAGTTTGTATACTAATGTTTGTTTACTAAATGATTTTAACATTTTTTAATACTGTATTTTGTAGGGTTAATTTGCCAAGTAGCTATATTTTAGATATAAATTAGACAAATGACATTGATTTTGACATAATTTAATGTCTAACATTTATACCATAAACTATCATGTTATTTCCTTTATTTTTGTAGGTATCAGGTAAAAGGTGGAAAAGAATTACGTAGCTAGTAGAAAAAAGATTAATCATCAACATATACTTTTATTGACTATATATATATATATATTCATTCAGTGTTCTATTCCACATAAAATAATATAAAAATATAACCTAAATACTAAACATATCTCAAACACATACCATGTCATAACAATAGAGAATGTGAGAACATTATACCCTAGTTTAGGAAAAGTGAACCCAAATCCATTTGATCAAAGTATTACAACTACACAAACGTTCGTTGAGATAGTATTCTATAATATCGTATTATTCCACATGAAAAGTGATAGACAGTACAATTGACTCACTTATTGTACTATCCACATATGATTCATTAATATACAACATAATTAGTTGTAGGGTGTTTCCATATGATGAGAGCGTCAATTACTAAGGGTTAAGAGTAGAAAATGAAAGTTAAGCCATAACAATATAGAATGTGGGAACACTATATCCTAATTTGGGAAAAGTGAACTCAAATTCTTCATTTGATCAACAATATTACAACTACATAAACAGTCGTTGAGATAGTATACTATAATATCATACTATTCCACGTAGAATAGTGGAGGTGAAATGAAATAGTATCAGCTACTGCAACTTTATTACCAGATGATGGCGGACGATGTGACCAGAAAAAGAAGACGGCGCAAGAGACTAGAGTGAAGAAGACAACTTTATTGCTTATCTCTATTATTCATCACAACACTTAATAGAGATAATCTCATCAACAATCCCACAAATTTGAGAAAAAAACATATTCATCTTCTCCCAAATTAAATTACTTGCAGGAGATGTGTGGATATCAATAAAACACAAGTTATTTTTGCAATAAATAATTAATAATGGAAATTGTTATTATTTTGTAGGTTGAGCCGGTTGCTTACGAGGGTAAAAAGACATTATTACATAAAAGACACGAGACATATTGGTATAGTAGGTTAATTGGTTAGTGAGCAAAATATGCTTTTTTCTTGGTTATACAAACCAATTTCTCTATTTTTTATCGATTGTAAAATGACAAATACAAATGTTGGTTTCTCGTTATCGAAGAGTTAACATATTATAGCTCATTTTAATTATTTTAAAGACTTCATATGCATAATAAGAATTAAGTTTTGCGGC
This sequence comes from Erucastrum elatum, assembly GCA_900406325.1. Classification (NCBI taxonomy): domain Eukaryota; kingdom Viridiplantae; phylum Streptophyta; class Magnoliopsida; order Brassicales; family Brassicaceae; genus Erucastrum; species Erucastrum elatum. Next base: position 40,155 of record OVBX01000431.1, read on the forward strand.
ACCGAAATCAAATAGTTGATATCAGTTGTAAAATGACGAAATTAGGTTAGGTTTTCTGCTCTCGATTTTTTTTACTCTTGACTCTGCATAAGTGATTTCATTTTTTACCTCTATAAAATTGTGCTTTCATTCGCGTTTCGGTTTCGCTGATATGCATTTTGTCTTTCTTCAATTTATTCTATGATTTTCAGTGAATTACATAACTGTTAGTTTTAAAAATTAAACATATGTAAGAATTAGTTTCACTCTAGATACATATCTAAAATACAAATCTTTACTTATAATCATATAGCCTACGGTCGATAGAACACACAAAAGTCAAATTCATCGACGATGAAAAACCCAACTAAAATATTTCAAGACCGGTTGAAAACCGTCTCTAAAGATGCATGGATATCCCGACATTGCAATGAGATTTTTATTATTTTTTGTAATTTATAATCGTTTTAAAAAATTTAAAATACAACATACAAAAAAACTAATTTTTTATTGCATGGTTAATGTGATTGTTTAATCTAGTTTAATAATATAAAACAAAACAAAGAAAAGTGATACAAAAATCGTTATAAAATATATATGATTCATAATCATTAATTTATATATATAATATTAATTATATTGGGTAATTCCGTAACTTTTATTTATAGAAATAATTTATTTAAGGCAATGTCGTAGCTTTTAATTTGATAGTTAGTTTAATTAAAACTATAATATATATTTATATGGACCAACTTATTTTTTTAAGGAATTTAAAAATCATTTTAGTGATGACACGTATCTACAAAAATATGTTGTAATGCTCCAGAATTAATATATAGGGGATTTGATATCGTATTAAGAAATTGATATCATACAACCATTCTCTTAATTAACATAGCTAAGTGGGCGAAAAAATAGTTGTTTATGAAATATATAGATATTGTATATTTATTTGTTATTGTATAACATAATGTATGAGAATATTTCAAAAAATAAACATAATACAGTATATGAGAATTGAGAATGTTGGAGATCAGTTNTAGCGGGTCACAGCGGTCCTGTTCCGCGCGGGTTGCGGTACTCAGAAAGCCTGACCAATCCCGTACCGCAAAACAGCGGGACGTCCCGCGGGACGCATCTTCATACTCCCCCCTGCATTCAAACGGCATACAAACAGTCCACAGTGCTTAGTGATACAGCTTCATTCAAGATCAAATAAATATACAAACAACATACAAAGTGCTTAGGCTTCCTTCGGTTCAAACGAGATCATTGTAATATTGTAACAGTTTAGTCTTATTACTGATCTGGTTATATTTTTGGTCGTATTATGTTAAGTATCATCCAACGTAATAAACCAAAACAGAAAACACCAAATCATAGTAGTCTCTTTCTAGTTGTTCATCATCACTCCAACAGCTTGAGACATACCATATTCATACGCATAACATAAACAAAAAAAATGATCGTTTAATTTTTACACTTGCAATGCAAAAAAATAATTAAAACTTGCTATTTATTCTCAGAATTTAACACTTGACCCATCAGCAGTAGTAATGTATCGTCCATCTTGGCTCACTTCATCACTGGTCACATGAGACTTTGTCTCCAATGTCTGCACAATCTTCCCACTCCTAACATCCCATAACCTGTATAAGATTCACAGTTAGAAAAAATGAAAAAACAAAACATGTCGTTTGCCCACAACAGGTCACTCAAGTCAAACTACATAATAAGAAAACAAGAATGATAAATGGAACCTAAAACAAAATAAAAAAACACGTACAAAGAACACAAACAAAGACAGAACAAATAAGAGAACACAAACAAAGACATAATGTAGCCTAAGCGTAAGAGTTATGACATGCCATCACCTCAACACAGAACACAAACAAAG
>OVBX01000432.1:0-42013 GCA_900406325.1 Erucastrum elatum
TATATTGTTATAATTTTAATTTATATGTTTTGTAATTTTATGCTTTACATATCAAATTTGCTTTTCTAGTAAATTTGGTGCCTACAACTTTCTCACATAACTTGCTCACCTCACTGTCACTAGCTAATATCCTTTTTAGATTGATTTTGCATCGAATCTCCCTTTGCATATAGGTCTGAGAGCCTTGTGTGTTTTATATAAACATTCGTAGGGTGACTCTATTCATCTTGTTCGTATTCTTTCACTGGAGAGATGATGATCAGCCAAGCAAAAGTTACATAAGTCAGAAATGAGTGAGTTGTTGTTGAACATCCGTGGATTGGAAAGTCATTAGATTTTGTCTAGGTTGAAAGAAGTTCCTATACATAGCGAAACCATCATCCAATCTCAGTTAAAAGATTACTAAAATTATGAAACAATAAAAAAAAAGGATTCAGTAAAAACTGGACAGATAAAAAAAAAGAAGAAAAGTGGCTTCGCGCGGGTTCGAACCGGAGACCTTCAGTGTGTTAGACTGACGTGATAACCAACTACACCACAAACCAAGATGCTTTCTCTCACCCTATTGAATTTATATATCCATTAACCAAACATTTTTTATTGTATTAGAAGAGTATTTTTTTTCTCTCTCCTTCTTCTCCTTCTCTTATCGTCTATTGTTAACTTTCTCTCCTCCGCCGTGGCAAAAAGGAACGGAACTCTTCGATAAGTTGTTTGAATCTATTTCGGTTTGTTTTTTCTATGCAAGGAACTGTTTGCTGAAGTTGGGGAGCTTAAACGGTACACAGTTCACTTCGACAGAAGTGGAAGATCAAAGGTAGCTGAGACTGTACTTCTTTCTATGTTTTTTTTTTTGAGTCTTGAAGATTTTATCTTGTTAAAAAAACTAATATGGAAGTGGTTTTCTCTCGGGGTGGTGATGAAGTACAACGACATTCAGCTCGATGGAAAACCCATGAAGATTGAGATTGTGGGCAACGTCATACGAGTGCTTAAGGATGCACCAGGCCCGGTCCATGGCACAAGCAAGTAAGCAACTGATTAGGGTCCAAAATTTTTTTTGGCTTTTTTTGGCTTAGATTTTTTTTTTTAATTCATTTTTTTTTGACAAAGGAAAAGGACACAATTTTGTAACTTGGAGAAGGGCTTCTACTGGGTTTAACTCAAAAAGAGAGAACACGAATCCGAGAGAGGAATCCGAGAGAGAAGCATTTTGTTTTGTTGTTGTTGGAAGAAAGCATTTGCTTTGTTTGAGAAAGAAAGAAGCATATTTTCAGATTTCTTGGGTGGAATAAGCTGAACTTCTGCACATGACTTAATTCCCCACATATCAATATAAGCAAGTTCTTACTACTGCGTGCTCGATTGCATATCTTGATGAAAGTAACCAAGAACTTGATTATGTATGTGAGTTAATATAAGAGGCTTGTTTGATGGGATACACAATTAGACTTATTATATATCCCTCTGTAAAGTAATAACAAAAATAATTGTTCAAGATTTCTTTGCAAAATGGGCCATCACCTATATTAATTTGAAAAAGAAAACAAAAAGAGTGTAAAATTGTATTTTCAAAGAAACAAAGAATCAAAACCTTTACTCGTTCATCAATATAACAAATCGTGTTTCAATGAAAATACTCGATTCTTTGTTTCTTTGAAAAGATAACACATTATTCTGCAAATAACTCGTAACTCACTCACATACAAAGGCATATATAATACCGTCTTCTCATTCCAATTTTTGTATCCAATCAAACAAACCTCTTAAACTCACTCACATACATCAATCAATCGACGCATGGATTCAATAACATCAACAACAATGTATAAACCATCATTTCACGAGCATCCTCTTTTCCCTTCATCTCGGTTTCTTATCAGTTATTGCCAGGGATGCAAGACAAAAGGAACCATTTATGGTGGCTACTATTGCAATGATCCTAACTGTTATGCTTGGTTCTTCCATAAGAAGTGCGCTGAAGCCCCATTGCAAATCAACCACACTTCGCACCCCCAGCATCCTCTCCTTCTCAACGGCTCTTCTCGTCAGGTTCTATGTGATTTGTGTGGAGAACGTAAATTTCCGCCTTTTTATAGTTGTTCCACATGCGAATTCAAGGTGGATCTGACTTGTGGGATTAAACCACCACCATCTGCTATCGAACATCCGCTATGTCATGACCATCCACTTGTTTTATTGAAGAAAGGAGGAAAAGAATTTCCTTGTGAGGTATGCAAGGAAAATTTTATTGGGCCATCATCATATTTATGTCATCAATGCAATCTCTACTTCCACGTAGACTGCGTCAATCTTTCAGAAGAGGTAAATCATCCTTGTCACTCTAATCATCCTGTCAAACTTATTGCATCTGAAAATCTTATGGACGATGCCGAAAAGATTTGTTTTTCGTGTGAAAAACAACCAGAAAAAGTGCTTTACCATTGTTCCACTTGCAATTTCAGCATATGCCTGACTTGTACTAGAAACCCACCACCCCTAGTAATTGACCATACAAGGACCCACATACATCCACTTACTCTTCTTTCGAAAAAAATGCCATTTACTTGTGATGTTTGTGGGAAAGACGGAAAAGGGGGGCCTTATGTATGTCTTCAGTGTGCTTTTCTCACCCATGGAGGATGTATCGACTTACCTCGTATTATCAGCATCAATCGCCATGAGCATCACATTTCTTTCACTCCTCATCTAGGTGTTGGATATTCTAACTGTGGAGTTTGCCGCAAAAGTTTAAGTCAGTACCATGGAGCTTATTCTTGCTCTGTTTGTCCAGAGTATGCAGTTCATTGTAGATGCGCTCTAAGTTATGATGTATGGGATCGTGTAGAATTGGAAGGTATGCCAAATCATGATGCCGAATATATTGCACCATTCAAGGTAGTGGGTGATGACTTGATAATTCATTTTAGTCATGAAAAACATCCTTTAAAATTCTACAAGAACAAGATCCTTTATGATAAGTGGCTACAATGTGAAGCATGTATGTATCCACTTGGATCTGAATCGATCTATGGTTGTGAGGAATGTAGATTTTTTCTTCATGAGAAATGTGTGAATCTCCCTACGAAGAAAAAACTTATATTTTCTACCGCAACAGAATCGTTGGAAGTTGCTAACGAAGTTGTAACCGCATGTAAACAGTGTGGAGTATTATTTGATGGCTTCAATTACACATTTATTTATGGTCGGAGAGTAGATGTACATTGCGGTTCTCTCTGTGAGCCGTTTATCCATGATGGCCATTTACATCCCTTATATTTTAATAAGAGAGGGGATTCCATTTGTGTTGCATGCGAGGAGTCTATTGTATATAGCGACTATATCCTGTGTTGTGATGCTTGTGGCTTTGATTTATGTTTGTATTGTGCTAGTTTGCCTTTAAAGATGTGGCACAAGAACGATGATCACCCCATCACTTTACATTGTGGTGCAAAGGTGAGCTCACAAAGTTGGTGCGAAATTTGTGAGAGAGAATTAGATCAATGTAAATGGTTCTTCTACACATGTTCTGATTGCGAAGTCATATTTCATACACGGTGTGTACTTGGAGATTTCTCACGCCTCAAGCCAGAAAAGCTCATTATCTATAAAGGAGTACAATTTGAGGTAGTTCGTAATATTAACAGCACTCGGCCATTATGCAGCCAGTGTCACACTCGATGCAAGGTCTCCGTCGTCCTAAAGGCTTGTGATGAGGATAATGGTTACATTTGTTCCCGTTCATGTTTAACTAACTATTTGTGTTAATCGTGTGTGTGAAAAGTGAAAACTGTAAAAAAATTGTAATTATGTTTCATGGTTGTATTATGACATTTGCTTTCAGATTCTGTAGTGTTCACAATACTAGAAAATCTAAACACAACAAACCATACACGAAGCAACGTCATTGCTACACGAATCCCTTAGTAAGTTACTCCCTCCGTCTCATTTTAAGTGGAGTTTTAGAGAAATTTTTTGTCCTATTTTAAGTGATGTTTTTAAGTTTCTAGGTAAAAAATAAATGTATTTTAATATTTTTAATTATTATATTCTGTAGTATGATTGTCTATTGGTTGAAATTACTTTAATCAATGTTGTTTTTAGGCAAACAAGAAAGATGAAATAAAAGTTTGTAATTTCTTAATCAACTTGCAAAAACCTAAAACACCACATATTTTAGAACGGAGGGAGTACTAGTTATGAACAGAGCTCAGAAGCAACTTGAACCATAGTTGGACATAGATGGACACTAGATTTTGTATGTTAGACTGACGTGATATGGATACGAACTGAGGAACATCATGAGTGCTCTTATGGGGCTACTGAGGAAGAGAAGCTACAAAACGTCTGCCAAAATCCTTCATCGCCTTGTGTTGTTGATTTGTTTTACTAGAATTGACTCTTTAGATTTGCCAATGTATACTAGAATATGAGATTGTTGTTTTATCTTAATACCTTGTCGAGTGGAGTAAAAGGGAAAATGAGTTTCATCTTCAAAAGCATATACGCAGGCAAAAAGGCTTTCACAAGTTAGGTTTTGTTGCAAACTTATTGGACTGATCATATGAGGATTTAGTTTGTAAACAAACGCAGAAGAGATCATTGTTTTTTTTTTCTTTCTTTCTTGTCAAAATACATCATCCTCTACAGCAAAATGACAATTTAACAATGACAACAAGCTATTCTGTGGGATCTTCCTCAAAGCAGATTTTATGTTCTCCATAGAAAGCAATACATGCGTAGGTAAAGTTCTCTTGGTGTGCCTCTTTTGACCTAAACCACATTCTATACACAAGGATTGGGATATTGCAGTAGGCTTCATCATATATAAAAGCTATTCAGCTCTGCTTCGGCTTTTCTCGCCGTGAAAAGATGAGCCTCACGATGGAACAGAGTACCGATTTAATGCAAGAAACCACAAAGTTCCAGCACGAGGACGGCACGGTGTACATGACTGAACCTAGTAATAATCCAAATCAAGTGAAGATTGAAATTAAAGAGTACATTAGTAGCTCCCTGGACCAGAGCAGAAGAATACCCCGCAGGAGTATCTCTTGGTTCTCTAGCTCAACCTCAAACAGCTGAGAAGAATCACAGAAATATGTTAACACATTATCGACTCAGAGTAAAGCCTTTGGGGACTGTAGAGAGGGACTGTAAAGCTAGCAATACCCATTTATGAAACAGAAGAGAGAGAATATGTGATGTGGGATGCAAAGGACTGGCTCCAAAGCTGAACCATCAAATCAAGAGTATATCCTTCCCTCACCATCAGACTGATCTGCTTCATCATAAATCACATCCTCTTCTTTGCTAAGTATCACATCTTCTTTCAGTTAAAAAAAAAATAATGATTAAATATATCATCAATTAATCGTGAACGTTGAGGAAAGGGGGAAGAAACAAAAGGTGATGAAGCTTTCTCCATTACATAAATGAAAATAACCGCCCTCAATTGATGATATAAGATTGCTTTCTTTCCTCGGAGGCTAATCATCGATCAACGGGGCTCTCTGTCTGTATCTGAATTTAATGAGACCGTGAAGCAGAATACAAAACACCACCTGCTTTTGAACTCGATAGAGACATGCGAAGAGAAAGGTGGTGAATTTGTTTCTAATCAATAAAAGGAATTTAACACGACGTCGTTTACAATCTGGTTTCAGAGATCACGTGTTCTTGACGCGTGTTGTCTCTTCAGGTTCGTAATTTTTTTTTTAATGATAGACATGGTTTAAGTATTTTATTCTGAAATCTGAAATATAAAGTTTACGCAGATTCGGAATGACATCGATCTATGTCGTTTCGTTTTCTACCATTTGTTCTCAAAATTTGTTATGCAATATATACAACGAATCGATTCATCAGAGAGATACACTAGAAAAATGAGGATATTCTTCTTTTTTTTGTAGCTAAGAATATTTATTTCACTGGTTAGTGAAATTACCATTGCCCATCACCGGATTTAATTTAGAGATTTTTAACTAAATTTAAATATCTTAATAAAAATGCAATTCTTTACAGTTTATATGAATCACATGTCACCATCTAAAATAAGAAACGTAAAATTAGTAATCTATCTTAAATAAAAGTCATCATATCATTTGCAAAAAAAAAAAAAAAGTCATCATATGCATGGACGCATGCATATAAACTTTTACGTGTAATTAGTTATGTTTTTTTTTCTAGAATGTCACAACATAAATAAACTGTATTTATTTTAATTACCAACTTCACATAGTTCGCAATCTTGTTCTAGAATGTCATCACAACATAAATAAACTTTGGGTAAAATAGTTCGCAATCTTGTTAAGGATACCTACTTGTTAGCAATCTTTGTCTACATATTTGGATTGTAGATTGACCTTTAATTTCATCAAAATTCTAAATATGAAAGACGAATAGCAATTTGCCAGATTATATTATTACTGAAAAAAAATCCCATATATGAATATCACAGTTGTGTATAGAGAGAGGCATAAGTGACATGCCTTAGAGATACAAACTTGGGAATTAGGTCAATTGCTTGGGAAACACAATTACGGACCCTTAATTTGAGGTTTCCTCAAGGTTTTTTTTTTTTTTTTTTTAATTTTTTGAAAAAACCCNATTTTGATATTAATCGTGACTTCTCTGATAGCTACAATTTCCCTCTCTTTGCTTATTCCCCAAGCAATCTTGAGCTAGAGAATGTTTTGACTAACTCCACACCGATTAACCTCAAAAAGTTCACACCGACAAATTAAAATTCAAACAATTAATAAATAGATGAAGTACGTATCACTTAAAATGCTTATGAAATGATGAAATCCATTTATTATCACAATCTCTGTATTGAAGATATTCGCACATCGTTTGGATCAGATGATACATCAATATAAACAATGGTAATGTATGATACTGCACCCACATTTGCAAGAGAAAGCAGACACGAGTTTCTTCAGTAGGACTCTCAATTCATGTGTAGGAAGATTTCCCACAAACATTGAGATTTTTTTTCCCCTAGTTCCACACTATGCCTTTTTTTTATCAAATCAGTTTGAACTGAAAATATATTAACTAGCTAATAAGATTCGATCTTATAGATTTCGAAGTATTGTCGGTCTATAACTGAAAAGACTTAAAATTATCATGATTATCTTCGCCCAAAAGTAAAAACACTTAAATTCAGTTTTCGAGTCCTATATATATATCAAAACGAAAAGATATTCACTAATAAGATTCGATCTTATAGATTTCGAAGTATTGTCGGTCTATAACTGCCTATATAAAGAGAGAAGGCGCGCGGTACTAATGGAAGCATAACAAGAAGAAAAACTACTCTTCAAAACAAATATTTTTTTATAAAGATCTCAACCATGAGTGCTGCTCTTATGATGCTTCTTATGCTTCCAAAATCAAACCCGCAATCAAATCATAGGAGGGTCGAAGTCAACGAATACGGAATTGAGTGGTGGGATCAGAATTTAGTCAAGTGGATTATTAAGAAACACCCAGAAACTGCAATCAGTTTTAAATCTCTGAAGCCAGAGATTAGGTCATCTAATATGATGAGCGATATCTCCTATATCATCCGGAAACTTCGACACGAGCGAACGCTCTCTGATGCTGAACTGAGGAGAGCTTCGGATAAATTGGCTTGTCTGACGGAAGCCGGTTTGAACGTGGAATGGTTGCGGCCAAATCTCGAGGTCAAGAAACGTGAAGCTTACTTGGAGAGGAAGAAACGTGAGGCTTGTGAAGCTCGGATCGTGGAACTCAAACAAGAGCTCAAGAAATTTGAGCTTGCCAAGTCTGGTCTCAAAGCTGAGTTGAAAATCGAGAAGGCCAAGTTGAATCCTCGTTCCTTTAGGAATCTTTTGGGAAATTTCTTCTGCTTTATCTTTTGCCTTCCTCGAGATGATTTGTAGTTTTCTTTTCTTTTCGAGTCTATCAACAGCTTTGATAGCTTGCCATAGACGGTTCTAGTATGGGGCCTTTGTTGTTTCTTCTACCACATATTGTATAAGATTTACATATCCAAACTGATTCTTTAAGTTTACTGGAGTTTAATAGTCTAATGAATTGCTTTTTGTTAGTGAAAACAGTAATATTTCTGTTTAGATATACAGATTGCTCGTTAAAAAATTAAGTGGATTATGATATATTTTAGGTTAGAAACCTAATTTATTTTGTTACTCCTTATCGGTCATCACAAGAGTTCAGAAAAGACCTAAAGCTTGTCTTGACTAATAATCATGACTAGATTTTGATCCGTGCTTCGAAAACGCGGATATTATTTTTCACTATTATGAAATATATTATTATTTGTAATTAAATGTATTTATCTTAGTAAAAATTTCTTTACAATAAATTTGACACATAGAGTTTCTCTGTTAAACTATGTATTTCTCTGGTTTTGTTTTATTCTCTCTCCAATGAACATATTTATTTGGTTCGTTGTTAAAATAAGTGATTATAGATTTTTATATATTTTGAAAAATATGATGATATTGGTTTTTCATGTAATTACTAGAGTTTGACAAAATGAATCCGAGGAACATAACCGATACCGATCCGAAAATATAGTACCAAATCCAAACATAAATTGATTGAATATTCGAATTGTTCAAAATTTTATTATTTAGAGAACCAAATCTGATCCGAACCGAAGTTTTCGGGTACCTGAATTTATCTAAAAATAGATTTATATACTTATACTTATATATATATATATATAAATTATTTTTAAATTTAACGAATATAAAACATCAAAATGATGCTTTTTAACTTGGTATAAAATACTTGAAAATATATATAGATAATCAAAAATAAATATCTGAAATAGTTAAAGATTACTCAAATCACCAAAAATACTTAAAATAATTATTGATTATGTATCCAAAATTTTAAATCAAGCCAATTGATATGTTAAGCTTAGGTATTCTTACATATGTTATTTAAATTTATAGGTAACATATTATTTTATCTTGAGAAATTTAAAATATATAGTGATTTAAAGCTTCAAAAATAATTTATATGGGTTATCCAAACCCGAACCAAACACGCAAAAATCCAAATCAAACTCAAACAAAAATTTAGAAACATCCTAATAGGGCTGAAATCTTTGATCCCGAAAACCCAAAATGCAAACAGATCAGAACCAAACCCGTATAGATATCCGAAATCCATCCTTAGTCATTATATATCGTATATTTTATCATATAATTAATCTTATTTTATACGTACAATCATATAAGTAATCATATAATTAATAGTATTTTATATGTATCATCGTATAAATAATTACATATATTATATTTTAAAAACTTAATATGAAATATAAAAACCATAATTTGAGTTGGTGTTTCAAATTGGGCTTTGTATTGTATTTTTATATATATATATATATATATATATATATTGACAATATACTTTTTTAATGGACTTAATAACTTAAGCCCATTACTTTTTTTGTTTAATACTACTATCATTGTTTCCAAACAATTTTTTTAAAAGACTACAATCCAAGTTTCCGAACAAACTTTTCTTTATAAATGCTATCTAAGTAATCAAACACTCCGATCTTGTACTTCTACTTTAACTAGAGATTTTTCCAGGGCTACGCCCGGGTTAGACAAATATAAATATATTTAATAAAATAATGTACATATATTACATATATTGTTATAAACTATAAACCATATTTTGAATTAGAAATGAGTAAAACTGACAATTTATCATTTTACTATCTAAAAACACATATAGAAAGATCAGCAAATGTGAAACGAATAAATAATAGTTAAAATATCTAAGTTATGATCCAAAATAATATATTGGATTATCATGATAACAAATTATTAATCATAGGTAAAGTCCATCTAGTTGCCACTTACAATGATGTAAAATCTGAGAACGTACAACATCACTATTCTAACATAGTAGATATTCAAAGATTTATTTATTTTCTTGTTTGAAATCAGTGAGCTTGCACTGTATCAATATGAGTGTTTTGGTAGAAATGTAAAGATGTGAATCAATATGAGTCGATGCCACTTACAATGATGTTTTCATGACTGCTACCCATTGTAGAACAATCCTCAAAAAGTCACCAAAAAGCCTCAAAAGTTTACATCAACATTTATTTAATGCTAAATTTGAAGTGTTTATAAAATTTAAAACTATTAATTTTGTTTAAATTTTAGTTTACTCATACCGTATTTTGTTTAAATTTTAGTTTACTCGTACCGTATTTTGTTTAAATTTTAGTTTTTATCATCTATTTTATATTTTTATTTTTGGTATGTAAATGTTATAATATATTATAAAAATGTAAGTAGTTATACAATTATAAATTTGTTTTCAATTATTTATTGGAAATTACGTATAAGATGATGACCAACATGAAAAAAATTGATTAAATTTTACTTATGTGTTTAATTGGTTGGAATGTAGAAATGTGTCGTTTCACTTTTTTTTTATTAACATCTTAGTAATTTAATTGACCATCCCCTTTAAATCTACAATCCTTTTAAAATATATTTTTTCTTTAAACTCCATTTCTAAAATTGTAATATTTTTCTATATTAAAAAACTTACAACTACTTTACTAAAAATCTAAAATCTACAAACTAAATTCTTACAACAATCAGGTCCATGATCTGAATATGTGTTTATCTTTTTTTATATAATAAGTTTTGATGTAAAACTTTGTTAAATGTACAACCAATTATAATTTTATTTTAGTTTTAGAACCATTTTATATTAATCAAAGTGTCAGGATTTCTTTTCCTCACAATGATACCATTCTTAACCACTGTAATACCTCGTTCTAAGATTAAATAAAAAACACTTAAATAACTTATAGATTTTTTTTATCAAATCAGTTTGAACTGAAAAGATATTAACTAGCTAATAATATTCGATCTTATAGATTTCGAAGTATTGTCGGTCTATAACTGAAAAGACTTAAATTATCTATGATTATATTTGCCCAAAAAGTAAAAACACTTAATTTTAGTTATCGAGTCCTCTATATATATCAAAACAAAATCTGAAAAGATATTCACTAATAAGATTCGATCTTATAGATTTCGAAGTATTGTCGGTCTATAACTGCCTATATAAAGAGAGAAGGCGCGCGGTACTAATGGAAGCATAACAAGAAGAAAAACTACTCTTCAAAACAAATATTTTTTTATAAAGATCTCAACCATGAGTGCTGCTCTTATGATGCTTCTTATGCTTCCAAAATCAAACCCGCAATCAAATCATAGGAGGGTCGAAGTCAACGAATACGGAATTGAGTGGTGGGATCAGAATTTAGTCAAGTGGATTATTAAGAAACACCCAGAAACTGCAATCAGTTTTAAATCTCTGAAGCCAGAGTTCAGGTCATCTAATATGATGAGCGATATCTCCTATATCATCCGGAAACTTCGACACGAGCGAACGCTGTCTGATGCTGAACTGAGGAGAGCGTCGGATAAATTGGCTCGTCTGACGGAAGCCGGTTTGAACGTGGAATGGTTGCGCCCAAATCTCGAGGCCAAGAAACGTGAAGCTTGCTTGGAGAGGAAGAAACGCAATGCTTATGAAGCTCAGATGGCTGACTTAGAGAGGAAGAAACGTGAGGCTTGTGAAGCTCGGATCGTGGAACTCAAACAAGAGCTCAAGAAATTTGAGCTTGCCAAGTCTGGTCTCAAAGCTGAGTTGAAAATCGAGAAGGCCAAGTTGAATCCTCGTTCCTTTAGGAATCTTTTGGGGAATTTCTTCTGCCTTTAAAGTCCCTCGACTGTTTAAAAGATTATTTGTAGTGTTCTTTTCGAATATATCACGAATGATAAGAGCTTTGATAGCTTGTCACACACGGTTCTCGTTAGGGCCTTTTGTTATTTCTTCTGTAGCATATATACCACGTAGTTTTTCTTTATGTTTAATGGAGAGTGTTAGTGAACACAACTTTTTAGTATTTTTTTGTTTAAATATACAGATTTCTCATTGGAAAAATAAATGGATTTTGATTGATTTTTGGTTTAGAAACCGAATGTATTCTGTTACTCCTCATCAGAACTAAAGAACTAAAGCTAACCAAATTTTGGATCAGTATTTCTCTTTAGATTATTAATAACTAGATATGAGTCTGTGCTTTGCAACAGATTTGTTTTGATGTTTTAATTTAACAAAGAAAATAAAAATAATAATTAATTTTATTATAATTTTTAGAATTTTTTTTCATATGTTTTATGAAATTTATTTATAATTAAAACTCGTCTTTACACATAAGTTTTAGTTAATATTTTTATTTTATAATCATGATGTATATATGACTTTTTATCAACATTGTATTTAGGGGCTAGAGAAAACATTCATACCTATAAATTTAAACCCAACCCAAGATAACCCAAACTAAGAATTATAATGAAAACAATTGGTTTCTTATGACCAAACATGAAATATATATCAAACATATATTTGATTTTAGTAATGACCAAATACATATAAATACCAATCATGACAACAACATATACTATTTTTCTAATTTTGTTAATTAAATAGTTTTAACATCATACTTATCATCAAATTATTTTTTAAAATTATTATTAAATAATTAATTTTTTTATAGGAATTTTTTTTATTATAAAAGGCTCATTTTATTTTCAATTTAAAACGAAAATAATATCAAGTACTCTTTCACTTTTTGTTTAGGATTTTAGAAAAAAAAAGGAGATTACTATCATATAAACTTTTACAACTATCTTTTGTTTATAGTTTCAGAAAACTTAAATTGTTATCAAATAACTATTTCTTGTTACTATTAAATAATTTTAAAATTAATTTTTTTACAATTCGTATCAATACTACTTTTACACTTCTTTTGTTGATTGAATATTTTTAAGTTCATGTTCATCATCAAATTATCTCTTAGAAACATTACTGAATAACCTTTTACAATTTTATTTTGTCTAGGATTTATAAAAATAGAATTACTATCAAATAATTATTTCGAGTTAATACTAACAATTTTAAGGGTTGCTATTTTCAAAATTTCGTTTTTTTCAATATCATTAATATTTTAACAATTTTTTATTGTTAATTAAATAATTTTTAGTATCATGTTTATCATCAAATTTTAAAAGTTAAAATTACTGTTAAATAAAAGTTTACAATTCTTCTTTGTCAGGAATTAAAAAAAAAAAAAATCTTCGTTGGTTAAGATCAAAAAGAATTTTTTTTTTTACTAATCTCTTTTATTTAGGATTTTAGGAAAAAGGTATTTTCACATAACAGCTGGTTTTTATTGACACATTAACAATCTTGTAGTGGCACATGTCACAATAATATCAGGTGAAATATTTGAAGTTATTTTTTTATAATTTTCAAACAAAAAATTATCTTTTAAGAAGGAAAGTCAGTTATTTATTAGAAAAATAATAGTACTTCTACAATTTTATTTTGATTAGACATTTAAAAAATGAGACTTTTTTAATTTATAAATATTTTTAATATTTTCATCAAACAGTTTATTGTACTTGTAGGATATACTATAATTCTTTTTTTTGTTTAAGATTTTTTATAAAACTAAGCTATTTTAATAAAGTTTTTGTTAAATTGATTATATATTTTTCTTGTACTTAGAAACATATATTCATCATGTTCACACATACTCATAATTGAAAAGATTACATTAGCATTAGAAGATGTAAAATGATAATAAAAAGTTGAGTTGTATGAAGAAATTAAAAGAAAATACTCAACTAACTTTTTCGTACTAAATACTTTTTTTTTGTGAAAATAATATGAGGAAGCTTAAACCTAAATATAGTTATGAAATTTTTGTAGCTATTTTTTAGTTTGTATTTTTTAACATACAATTATATATTAAAAATGAATTTTAGTTATTTTATTTATGATATTTATGAAATAATTTACTGTACTTGTAGGATTTTATAATTCATTTTTGCTTAAGATTTGTTTTTCTAAGTTAATATTTTCCTTTTATAATCTTACAAAAATTATTGAAACATGTCGCGATCATCTTAATTATTGACTTTTAAAAACCAAGTTTTATATAATAAAACTGGTTTTATTTTATTAGCTTTTTCTAATGATAAATATCTCTACGTTTTATTTATTTAGATCTGACTTTTTATTTTTGATATGCCACATGTTCATTAGTTTTTTTTAAGGTTCGAGAGGTTGCCAAACACAATTTAGTTAGGGATCTCTTAAGCTTTCCTTCGTATTTAATATCTTTAAATTTTACCGAGGGAACAAAAGGCTTGCAGAAGGACCGAAGTTGCCCTAACAGAGAGGGATAACAAAAGACAAAACCATGCTTGTCTTCATCCTTTCTGCAATTTTTATCCCTCCATATCATTTTAAATGGTGTTTATATATTTTTATTTTATTTCGTAATAAGTAATGTTCTCATATTTTTAGATAAAATTTTAATGTCAATTGAAATTTGCAATCAATTACAAAATACTACATATTTTTTTTATTGGTTAGACTAATTTTATATAATCAAGATAAATTATATAGAAATTTGTATTTTCTTAATTTTTGTGTAAAAACTTAAAAGTTATCATATGGACGCATGCACGTAACTTATCACGTAAGAGGTGGCTAGTAACTTCTACTGTCCACATTGATGTACATTTATACATTCGTATTGACTACTACATATATACATATGTGAATACACTATACTCTATATATATTGTTGGATCCTTAATCAGAAATCAAGGGTTGGTGCAACTACGATATATATGTGAAGAAGTAAGATAATGGTTAATCAAAAAAAAAGAAAAAATAAGATAAACCTTTTTATGACTAACATAAAAAATGAAAGAAAGATAAACCTTTTTTTTTTTATGTTGGTCATAAAAAGGTTTATCATAAACCTGTACAAGCATTCGTGAACTTGTCATTCATCATTGTGTTCGAAAGACTTTGACAAAACCATTTACTCAATTTCTACATTTCTTAATTGTTTTTCTTTTCTCTAGAATGTCACAAAAGAAGATGACAAAAAAAATGTCACAAAAGAAAACTATATATGTTAAATAATACCGACTTACGCATGGTTAGGGGATGAATTGATAGCTACTTGTTAGCAATCTTGTCTATGTCATATGTTGATTGTTAGATCAACCTTATATTGTCAAAACTATAAATATGAAAGACGAATAACAAGCAAACAATTAATTTGCATATTTAGCAAAAAAATCCCAATATATGAATATCATTGTTGTGTATAGAGAGAAGCATAACGTATAAGGTGGCATGCCTTTGAGGATACGAACTTAAAAGGAAGTTAGGTCAATTGCTTGGGAAATACAGTTACGAACCTTAATTGGAATGTTTTTGTAAATCCTTAACAATATAGCGCCTTCATGGATTTTGATATCTAATCCTAGTCGTCACCTTCTCTGATAGTTACTATCTCCCTCTCTTTGCTTATTCCCCAAGCAATTTTGAGTTTACGAATGTTTTGACTAACTCCACATCGATTAACCTCAAAAAGTTCACACCTTCAAATTAAAATTCAAAAAATTAATAATTAGATGAAGTATCACTTAAAAATGCTTATGAAATGTTGAAATCCATTTAGTAAAAATAACTGCTAACCACAGAAGTGTTACCCTTCTAGAATAAGTTCTCAAGATCGATCAAGAAGTTCCCAAGAGTTGTTTAGTCGAGCCTAAACAACACTTAGCCAATGACTCGACCAAACGATATTAATTGCCACATTTGGTCCTTATTTACTTTCTCATGTCAAATTTTCAAGTTTAAAATACTCAAAGCAGAACAGAATGAGGATTTGTCATATCTGAGAAACTAAAACTGGCAACTTTGCATTTCATATTTAGAATCCATAATCTTGCAAGGGAAACTATAAATTTTGGAGGGAATAAAGAGTTTTGACTTATCTTTGACACCACTCATTCAAAAGCTGTTCATATATGATCCAACAACTAGTCAATATCATTCAAGAGTCTCCAATTACACAAACTTCGATACCAATTGTCTTTTTGTTTTTACATAAACAACTACTAATATTTTTTCTTCTATATCTTCTTCTCAAGCAAACACCTAACTTTCCTTCCTATATATACACTAAATGTTGAGACAAAGAATGCACAATCTACAGCAAAAGAAAACAGAAATATAATAACAGAGGAAGAGTATTCAGTAGCCTCACCAGCTATAATCAACGCCTCAAAGTCCAAAAATGGCGTTTTGGCTTCTCTTTGCTGTATTCTCTAGTGTTCTTCTTCTCCCTGAACCTGCATTTGGGAAAACAAGGCATTATACGCTGGACGTACGTGAAGATTTGTTTATTCTGTGTAAAAATGTTGAGATTGTACCTGAGGGATTGCAGATTATGATTGAATGATTCTTTTTTTTTCGCAGATAAAAATGCACAACGTGACACGTCTTTGTCACACAAAGAGCCTTGTTTCTGTTAACGGGCGGTTTCCAGGGCCTAAGATTATTGCTAGAGAAGGTGACCAGCTTCTCATCAAGGTTGTTAACCATGTGCCAAATAATATCTCTGTCCACTGGTAATCAATCATCTTCAAACACCTTTTAGCACTATCAAAATAGTGTTTGATTTACTAACAACTGGCTTTAATCCATGAAAAATCTCAGGCATGGGATCAGGCAATTACGGTCTGGTTGGGCTGATGGACCAGCTTACATAACCCAATGTCCTATTCAGACAGGGCAAAGCTATGTCTACAACTACACCATTGTGGGACAAAGAGGCACTCTGTGGTACCATGCTCACATTTCATGGCTCAGAGCAACAGTCTATGGTCCTCTTATCATTCTTCCCAAACACGGTGTTCCTTACCCGTTTCCCAAACCTCACAAAGAAGTTCCCATGGTCTTTGGTGAGTGGTTCAATGCAGACACGGAGGCAATCATCCGTCAAGCAACCCTGACAGGAGGTGGTCCTAACGTCTCTGATGCTTACACCATCAACGGTCTTCCTGGTCCGCTATACAACTGCTCGGCTAAAGATACGTTCAGGCTGAGAGTGAAGCCAGGAAAAACATACCTTCTCAGGCTAATCAACGCGGCACTCAACGACGAGCTCTTTTTCAGCATTGCAAACCACACGGTGACAGTCGTTGAAGCTGATGCGGTCTATGTCAAGCCGTTTGAGACTGATACCATCTTGATCGCTCCAGGCCAGACCACAAACCTCCTGCTGAAGACCAAACCTAGTCACCCGAACGCCTCTTTCTTCATGACAGCTAGACCATACGTCACAGGTCAAGGAACTTTTGATAACTCTACAGTTGCAGGCATCTTAGAATATGAACAACCTAAACATGCTACCACCTCTATCAAGAATCTTCACCTCTTCAAACCAGTACTTCCTGCTCTAAACGATACAAACTTTGCTACCAAGTTCAGCAATAAGCTGAGAAGCCTGAACAGCAAGAAATACCCGGCGAACGTGCCTCTGAATGTTGATCGGAAGTTCTTCTTCACGGTGGGATTGGGAACAAACCCTTGCAACCATAAGAACAACCAGACGTGCCAGGGTCCTACTAACACCACAATGTTTGCTGCTTCGATCAGCAACATCTCCTTCA
Source organism: Erucastrum elatum (assembly GCA_900406325.1). Taxonomy (NCBI): domain Eukaryota; kingdom Viridiplantae; phylum Streptophyta; class Magnoliopsida; order Brassicales; family Brassicaceae; genus Erucastrum; species Erucastrum elatum. The sequence continues at coordinate 17,595 of OVBX01000432.1, forward strand.
CAATGCCAACGAAAGCTCTCCTTCAATCTCACTATTCTGGACAATCTCGTGGAGTGTATTCTCCAAACTTCCCATGGAGTCCCGTCGTCCCTTTCAACTACACAGGCACTCCACCAAACAACACCATGGTTAGCACCGGAACAAACTTGATGGTTCTGCCTTATAACACCAGTGTGGAGTTGGTGATGCAAGACACTAGCATTCTTGGTGCAGAGAGCCATCCTCTTCACCTTCATGGATTCAACTTCTTTGTCGTTGGGCAAGGGTTTGGGAACTTCGACGCCAACAAGGATCCTAAGAACTTCAACCTTGTTGACCCTATTGAGAGGAACACGGTCGGTGTGCCATCTGGTGGATGGGCTGCTATTAGATTCCTTGCAGATAACCCTGGTAAGAGAGAAACAATAACAAACCAAATCAATTACATATTCATATTAGTTTAATGAGGAAGATAATAACCAAGTTTACAAAAAAAATGTTTGACAGGAGTGTGGTTCATGCACTGTCACTTGGAAGTACATACCAGTTGGGGTCTAAGAATGGCTTGGCTTGTTCTTGATGGAGATAAGCCTGATCAGAAACTTCTTCCTCCTCCTGCTGACTTGCCCCAATGCTGATAATTCTTGCTTCATTCTTTTTTTTTTCTTCTTTCTTCCAAGCTGCACGCATTTTTCTAATTCTTTTTTTTTCCCCGGCGACTTATCATTTTGACATGAGGTCAATTCCTGTTCAATAATTTGACATGAGGTCAATTCCTGTTCAATAATTTACTGTCGCAAAGCTCTGTTTTTCTGAAAGTGTAGATCTATGTAATGTAATACCATGCTAAATTAATATATATACACAATTTGATTTGCAAAAGTTGGGGATTACCTTCTATAGTTATTATCTGTAATGACTAACTGTTGAAGATACACAACAATCCTTGGACTCAGATGGTCAATGTAAACCATGATAGTTAACACCAACATCTGCAAGAGAGAGCAGACACGAGTTCAGTTCAGTAAACCAAAAGAGTAATGTTGTACAGCAGTTAACAAGATGACTCACACAAGTTCATAGGAAGGACGATTTACCTTGTGGTACCCTACTCAGATTTCCTTAGCCTGCATCAGGGATTACAAGAGTTTAATTAGCCCAAAGTATAGTGAACTCAAAAGTAGCCTTCTTATCAATAAGAATGAAGCTGGATCATAAGCAACTAATGAACCATACATACATACACGCCTGGTCAGGTACGAAAACGACTTGGCTTTGTTTGATGGACATAAGACAAAAGAAACTTCTCCCAATACCCAAAGTTGTTTATTTTCCTCCGGTTCCACACTATACTTTAAAGGAAAAAAAAAATCCTTTGGCGTTATGGAGTACTTCACATTGCATAACGTCTGTGAGATCAAATGTCGTGTTAGTTCATGGAACAGAGCAAAGAAGCATTGTAATAGACAAAAGGCATGTAAAGACTTACATACCAGACGATCTGTAGTTGCAGTTAGTTGAACAGGACTATAATCCTGCTTTGAAGCATCAGAGTTTTCAAGTGTCTAAACAGAACTGATCTTTACATAAAAAACATTTTAGAGGGAATAATGCTAAAAGCCTTTTCAAGTGCTCATCTTCAAAAATCTAATTTCTAAAACATTACTCGCAACTTTGATTATTCGAGAATCTTTCCAAATAGAGTAACGGCAAAGAAGGCGATACCAATACTACCTAAACAACAATAATAACTCCAATTGCAGATGATTCAAAACTATGACTGAGAGTTCCAAAAAAAAAGAAAAATCAAAAGTCTTTCATATTGTTAAGTGTTCACTAAGGGACATCTTTTGCTACACTACACTTAACCCAAACGTTTTTGAATAATCCATTAAACTCGGCTACAAAATTGTCTCCAACCTTGAGCTAAAATCAATCACCTAAAATGAACCACAGCTTCAAGCATCGATCTCCTTTGATTTCTCCATCACTCTTCCGATTCTTCTCCTTTTTATCTTCTTCCAGCTTCACTTTCACCTCCTCATCAATAACATTTTCATCTTTGCTCTTTCTCTCTTTGTTCCTTTGCTCGTCTTCCAACTTCTCCTCAGCAACATCTTCTTCTTCTTTGTTCTCCTTTCTCTTCTTCTTCTTCGGATGTCGCACCTCTGAATTTGAATTTGTCGATCGAATCTCTCTGTGGACGCTCTTTAATTCGGTGAAGCCAGCAGATGCGCGTCGGAGGTACGCGCTGACGTCTTGAGAGGCCTGGGTCTCGGATGAAACGAATCCGGAGAGAAGCGTGGTCGCCTTAGAGAGGGAGATCGGTTTCGCACTGTTAACGCTTCCGGTGACTGTCTTCATCGCAACAAAAAAAAAAAATTAGCTCCAAAAGACGATCACTGTGCGGCCTCTTGAAATATTTAGGGCTATTGCTCTCGCTTATATATCGTATTAATAATGTTTTTGAAATAAAGGAAAACAAAAAACAAAATTAATCACCAATGTTGTTGCTCAAAAAAAATCCATGTCTTTATTTTATTTTTTATATTTTTTCATACATCATAATAATTTATTTTGCCAAATTGAGGCAAATCTAACGTTGTAATCATCAAATATTAATTTAGCAAATACACTTGATTTGCTTGATATAAGGAGAATTATACGTTTATTGACCGCTACTCAAAACGGCCCAAACTTCTTATGGGCCCTACACAGCTGGGCTTATTGTGAAACCCAAAACTTTCCCGCGTCTTTCAACTCCACATTGAAGACGCCATCACTGTCACTGTAAACCCCTCTGCTTCTTCCTCCGCTCCTATAATCTCTATAAAATATACAACCTCCTCCGGCCAAATCACCGTCATTACTCTCAACGGAGAAGGAACAATCTTCACCAATGAACAGAGCCAAACCTCCTAGTTCCCTCACCTCTTCCCATCTCTTCTCCTCTCTTTTCAGCTTGTACACTCTAAACTCCACCGCAGACTTCGAAAAATCCGATTTGCACCAAACGTGTTTCACGTACTTGTCCACAAGCAACACTTCTCCTCCGTGACATTCCACAAGATGCTTCTTGTGGCCGCCTCCTCCGGGTAAACCTTCAGCCAAATCCGAAACGTTGAAACACACATCGTAAATTACGGTTTTGCCCTTATCGTCCACGACGATGCAGTTCTCTCCGTACGTCATTATGTCCTCGTAAGTCACGTTCCAAGAATTGTCCAAGATCCTCCATCTCTCGTCGTCTCCGCTCTTCAAGAACCCTAGCTTTCCACCGCTGTGGATAGCCAATACAGCGGAATGTCCCCTTGAAGACAGAACCACTACTTTATCCGAGCTCAGCGACCAGAAAGAAGACATCTCGCCACCACCTTTGTTTGCGTACTCCACACGGTAAGCTCTGCGGACTAATCTCACGTGAGAATCACGCAAGTCGATTTTTTCCGGGAAGTTCTCCGGTAAGAAACAGAGTCTGTCTTTTGAGAAGAGATCCAAGACTCGCATTTTCCCTGGAGATGTCTCCTGAACCTTCACCAACCAGCTTTGTGAAGCTTCGAGTTTGTAAACGCTGCTCTGTTTGAGAATGAAGAAACCAGAAGAAGAAGATGACCAAAAAGGGAGGAGAGGTGGAAATTTAGACAAAGGGTTAGTGTTTTTGTTGGAGAGAGGAAGAGAGTGACGCCATGTGGAACATACAGAGCGGAGACAGAGGAGATCAACGGTGTCTGATGAGCCGGCGTTGATGCAATCGGAGATCAGCTCAAGAAGGTCTAAAGGAAGATTTGACCATTGAGAACCGAGAACAAGAGAAGACTCCATGGAAGAAGACAAAGGAGGGATGTGGATTTGTTTCTGTTTCTTGGTTTTAGGAATGAGGATGTGGTTTTTATGGCTATATAATGTCGTCATCTCTGATGTTGACATTGTTTCTCATTTCTGTTTGTGGTTTCATAACTTAAAATATGTTGCATGATGTCTATTTATATGCAATTATTGTCTCTTTTATGGTTTTAACAGAATAATGAATTGAATATTATTTGGTTAAAAATGAAATGTTAAGAAGATAAACCTCTTTTTAGATATACAGTATAAAAATGTATCATTGACCAATAGGGTTTTTATAATAGTATAGTAGCAACTTGATAATTATTATAGTTTTGATTTTCAAGTGCAGATATACACAATGATTTCAAGTTGCTTATTCATTTGATATATATGTCCTTTAAAAAAAGAATTACTGAGTAGAAGACAAGATGGTGTGCTAAACCAACTTAATTTCAGGTGATTTCTATTGCTCCAAGTACGATTAGTTCATTCGGTTCAGCTATACTAGTATTTTCTTTAACCACTGGACTCTATGTTTAACGATTAGTAGACAAAATAGTGGACTTACTCTTTCCCATTATATTCAAAAGTTACATCAATAAAACTATGTTATATGTTTACATAGTTGAAACTTGATTTTTTGAATTATATACTGCGACTAAAATATTAGATTACAAGGATGATGATGTTACAAAATTTATTAATTTCCCATTCTTAAAACATGGTTTAATATATAAATTAGTGAATAAAAGACTAACACGTTAGCTATACTAAAAAGGGTTGAGGTCATTCAATTATCAACTAGCTAATTTAAGAAATTGCATCAAAATCATATTTCATTTGTAAGTTATTCTTAAAAATGTTGCATCTAACATTATGCATAACACACATGTTCAGTATGGTGCTAGACTCATGCGATCAAGCACCATGGAGGATTGACCAGTCATCCATGATTTTTTTGTTTATGACTTCAAGGTTTGTAATTGTAATAATGAATGCACTTCGTCGGATATTGTGTTTTAGATACTTATTACATTTTCTTTGATAAAGACTTGAAATTTTTGTAACAAAAAAAAATTTATAGAGAAAGAAAAGTTTAATGTTACTTAATTAACACTAGTGATGATGGCCTCAAAGCCATAAACAGAAAGAACAAACAACAAAACTTTCATGAATTAATATATCTAATGATGATGGCCTAAAGGCCATAAACAGAAAGAACAAACAACAAAACTTTCATGGATTAATATTTGATGGTTACATTTCTCTACTTTTTCACATGAATTCTGAATTGAAACTTTTAAAGCATATTTTTTTGTATCAAGATCACTAAATAGCATGCATTTACCAAAATGCATGCTAACCACATCATCTAAAAGTAAAAATCAACAACTTTGATTCAAGCATATTTTTCATTAATGGTCATTTGAAAATAAAATCAACTATTTTCTTCTCGATGGATAAACTCATAAAATATCACTCAAAATTATATTAAAATGGTGTGATAAACATAAACCAAATATTTTCAAGAGAACATGTACATTTCTGTTTCTCCATTAAACTAGACGAGTTCTACAATAATGCAAACACATCTTTATTGATAAAAGAGGATTCATAGACAATGAAATTGTTGTTGACAAAAGAATTTTAAGCTTAAATAAAATGACATATTTCTTCTTCAAAAATCAACTATGCCAAATACGGCCACATAAAGTGGTAAGTATCAATAGATAAATAATTTTACTTACACATCGAGATGAGCTGTACAGCCTTTGTTCAAATAGAGTTATAAGAGCCAAAAAGTCAGCTTGTTTGTCACATTTTAGCATATTGCCTATTTAGATAATGCTTTTGAAAAATTAACTTTCACAATTATATTTAGGAAAATACATATACTCGTCAAGTCGCTGCAAACTAAATCATTTCAGGTGAATTTTATTGGTAGATGTATGATTAACTCATTCAAATCAGTGATACATATTATTTTCTGTAACCATTTCATTCTAGTTTTTCTTGTAAATATCTTCAAATTATATAGGTAAGTAGTTATACTATTTTGTCTTACACCCATGTTCAAACATGATTATTGGAATTAGATGGTTGCTAATTAGATTAATTTTTTCGGTGTTGATACAAAATTTTATTAATTTTCCAAGATCACTACATGGTTTAGTTGAATCTTTAAGTTTGTGTTAGACAAGTTTATATATATAGTTACAGTTTCAAAATGAAGTGTAGCATATAATCACAGAATAAAATAATCACACATTAACAAAAATTGTCGACACACCTAATTTCTAAAAGTTATTTTGGAAATCTTGAGACGCCATTCACTTATCAACTAGCAGTATAATAAAATTGCATCAAAAACATGTTTCGACTGAAATATATTTTTACAATATATTTTTTAAACTATTGCTTTAAAATGTTGTATTATTGACATTTTCTAATTTAGAATAAGAAGACTTTGATTTTTAATGTTAACATTAGTAATGATGACCTCAAAACCAAATAACACAAACAAAAAATTTCAAAAAAATAACTTCGGTTACTTATTCCACATGGTATCAAGATCGAGACTTAAGAAAACACATACACTTGTCTCTTGATCACTAAATAGCATACATTCTCTTTGTCAAAATCCCAGAAAAATCCATCAATCCTGATTGTCTCGTTCTTGCCATTGACTCTCTCCTCGCGTTTCTTACATTCGAAGCCTCAATCCTATGCCTAATGACCCAATAACACATAGTCCCAAGTGTCGTGAGCATTATCGTCGCACCAAACACCGTTACTCCAACCGCTAGCCACCTCTCGTCCTCACCAACGACCACAAATGCTAACGCCAAAAACGCTACTGATATCAAAACGCACGCTAGCCACATCAGCTTATTTATGATAGCCATCATATTCTTTTTCGCCTTGTGCTCAATCGCGACCACCGAAGTTTGAACCACGACAACCCCTAAAGATATAAAAAGAGCGATGGAATCAAATATAAAGAAAATCGCAAACGCGGGGTTATCCGCGATGTTAGCTTCTCCAAGAGACTGTCCCGGAGTGAGAGAGCTCCGTTCGTCAGCGTATTGTCCCGGCACGGTGAAAATAGCGGCAAAGGCGACGGTGGCGATTAGAACGGCTACGACTGTGGTGGAGTTAATCGCATTGTCGAGACCCTCGACGTGCATTTTGTTTATGCGTTTGGCGATTCCTTGAACGCGTTTTCTTGTCTCTCGAGCGTGTTCTAGCTGGTCGTGAACCTCGTGTTTGATGTCGCTCACCGTTTGTTTGAGCTCACGCGCCGGGTTTGGCCGAGTAGGGTTGTTGATGGACTTAGCCGAGGGAACGCCACGGGTTTTGAGAACCGCGGCTAGCTTGGGGTGGCCTGTTTTCTCGGCTGTGTCTAGAGGCGTTTCTCCAGCTCTGTTTATTGCCTTTGTGCTTGTCTCGTTGTTCTCTAGAAGCAATTCCACTATCTACAAATTACATTAATTAAAAATCTCAATAAATTATATTATTACAAACATGGTAACATGAAAGTACGTAACGTACCTTAGTGCGACCTTTCCTAGTAGCAACATGTAACGCAGTGTTCCCTTTAGAATCAACCATATTCAACGAGGACCGATGCCCTTTCATTAGCTCCACCACAACATCAAGGCTTTGTCCTTTTACCGCCATGTGGAGTGGCGTCTGACCTTTTTTATCGGTCCTTGTCGCCGTGTCCGGCTCAACAGCCACTATCGCTTTTACCACTTCCGCATGACCGTTCCTTGCGGCAGAGTGCAACGCCGTTTTGCCGTTGCTCTTTGCAATCGCGGCTAGGCTACTCCCTGCGGCTTCAAGAAGATACTCCACGACCTCCACGTGTCCCTGAGCTGCTGCCGTGTGTAGAGCCGTCGTGTTTGACAAGTCCACTGTCATTGCTAGCTCAGGATGTTCCTCCATTAGTACTCTCAAAACCTCTATCAACAGAAAATATGTTTCAACTTCCATTAAGTAAGTATTTAAATAAATCTTGACCAAAAAGATTAAACAAAACTAGTATATTAGATTAGTAGTAGAACAAAACTGTCAAAGATTAAATAGCAAAAGCACGTTGGTTAAATAGAGCTTCAACAGAATAATCATAAAACGGTAAAAACTAGAATTGTTAGCTTGATAAAAATGATTTTTTTTATGGTTACACTTTTGTATCATACTATTCATTATGAATACATTGAAAAGTGTAACAACAATAAAGCGTGAAAACCAAAATTGCATACCTAATTCGCCTTGTTTAGCAGCAATGTGGAAAGGATCGAACCCATTTCTAGCTTTGGTCTCTGCATCATCTAAATCATAGTACTTGATGAGCTCTGCAACCACCTCAGCATCGCCATATTCTGCCGCAACATAGAGCGCGGTCTCACCGCATTGGTTCTGTTTCTGCAACAACTCTCTTAGTTCCTCTTCCGATTCAATATGATCACTAAGAATCTTCTTCACCGCGGAGAAATCTCCGCGTCTTACAGCGGAGTGGAGCTGCGAATCTTCACGTTTTCCCGTAAATTGCTTTGACATTGTCTTCTTAACAACCGTTGGCTTCGCAGCCACCGGTGTTGATGTCGACGTTGATGCTTCCTCCATTAGATAAATAGATTCGATACTAACAAAATATTCCTAGATCAAATAGGGTCAAGAACCCAATTATAAACTGAAACATTCAAGCATATGTGGATCTATACGTAGTATCTAACAACGGGTTAAGCTTACTTGCGCAAGAAGTCTTCTCGTGGTATCATATGATCAAGAATTAACAAGACCTTTCACGACATGACTTTTTAAAGTTGCAGAATCACTGATCGGATCCAATTCATTTGGATCCAAATCTACGCATCAGAAATTAAAGAGGTTGCTCAGAAAACTTAAGATCTAATGAAATTCCAAAGGTAAGAACTTTTCTGTTCTGTTTATCTCCCTTTGCTTCTCTTCTATATTAAGAAAGCTTCATAACAGAATTACAGAAACACTAAGGCAAAAAATCTTAAACGTTGATTAATATCTATTTACAGATGGCATTGTCTTAAAAATTCACACTGTGATCTCGTCTCAAATTGTAGATACAGCTGCAAAAGAGTCAGTTACACATCCAACTATATGATATGTTTTTGATGAAAACCAAAAAAAGAAAGAAAAAAACAGCCTCTATTCAATCGCCTGATAAGTCTTTTTTATGTGGAACACCTCCTTGTCACCGGGGGACATTCTAGGACCTCATAGCCGCAGCCTCACAAACCATCAAGAGAAGATCATCATAAACACTAGTTAACCCTGATCATCTAATCATCATCAATATCAGCATCATCAATAACTATGATATCGAAACTAGATATATCTTCATCATCAGATTCTTGATCACTACTAGCATCATCAGCATCACTACTATCATCATCAGTAACTATGATATCTTCATTAGATTTATCTTCGTCTCTACAAATACTGAAATGTCACAAAAATCTGACATTTTTTATAGTGATGATGTTGTGATTAAAAATAATTGAATTCAAACTATTAATATGCCTATACTTTATATGTGGTTGGGTAATTTTTGGTAACTAATTATCGCTCCACTCAATTTCTTATTAAAACAATTAAGAAAAATCTATTAGATATGTCCATGATTTTTCTTAAGTGAAATTGGCAAATTAGTACTATAGCACAATGAAACAAAACTTTTTGGTCTCGTGGAGATAGTGTCTGATTCGTGGTGGTGTATCTCGCAAACGGAAGAGAGAACTGGGGAGAAGCTGAGTCCTATCGTTGACCTTCTTAAAGAGCAAGTGGTAATGGTTAAGAACCGCCGATAGGCCTTTCCTGTGGACGGTTCCTCATGCGTCGTCGTTCTTAACCAGCGAGAAACATAGTTGGAAGGAGACAAGGAAACATAGAGGAATGCGAGTGAGATAAGAAAGTTCCACTAATGACGATGGCCTATAAATGAAATGAACAAATAAAAAAAATCATGGATTAATTAATTTTAGTTACTTTGTTCACAAGCTTTCAAGATTGAAATTTAACGCATACCCTTTGTACCTAGATCACTAAATAACATACATTTCTCAAAACCACATCAAAATCTCATTTATTTCTTAAAAGGGTATTATATCATTTGATGTCAAGTTTGTGGTAAAACTATAAAATCTATTATTTTCTTTTCAATTAGATTAGAAAATTTAGACTATATCACTCATTAATGATGTGATAAAACCTTGATCAAATATTTTCGAGAAAACATATACATATCTATTTCTCCATCTAAACGAGTCGATATCTATGCTAAAACAATCACATCTTTATTGATAAAGAAAGATTCATAGAAAATGAGAAAGTTGTTGAAAAATAAGTTTAAGCTTAAGTAAAATGACATCTCTTTTTTGACAGTTATATAAAATGACATATTTCTTCTCTCAAAGCATAGGTATGCCAAATAAGGTGGCAAATATCAATAGAGGAATATCTTTGTTTACAAAATCCAGACGAGCTGTACAGCCTTTGCTCAAAAATGAGTTGTAAGGACCAAAAATCAGCTTGTTTGTCACAATTTTAGCATATTGACTATTTAGATAATGTTTTTGAAACAAATACTTTCAACGGTTCTATTCAGAATGTTGACATGTTTACATCTACTCATCAAACCATTGTAAACAAACTCATTTCAGTTGAATTTTATTGGTCGATGTATGATTAATTCATTCAACGCAATACATTATTATCTTATTTAACTATTTCACTCTAGATGTTTTTTAATCGCTATCTTTAGATTTTATACTATATAGGTAAGAAGTTAACTATACTATTTTCTTACCACACCAGTGTTGAAACATGGTTTTTGGAGTTAGATGCTGCTATTAAAATATTAGATAAGAAGATGTTGATGTTAATACATAAATCTATTAATTTTCTGAAGATCAATGTATTAGTTGAATGGGTTAGACGGTGTATATTAGTCACAGTTTCAAAAAAAAGATTAGTATAAAATCACAGAATAAAATAATAATACTCTAACAAAAAAATTGTTATGCCAGTTAATTTTTAAATGTTATTTTGGAAAAGGGGGGGGGGGGGGGGTNTAGCAAATATAATAAAATTGCATCAAAAATATGTTTCATTGGAAGTATATTTTACTTAAAAAATTAAACTATATTTTTTTACTTGTATCAGTGACATGTTCTATTTATAAAATAAGATTTTTTTAATGGTGACACTAATAATAATAATATTAGTGACAAAAATTGCAAGAAATAAATTCGTTACTTATTCTACACGGCATCAAGGTCGAGACGTTAACACAACAAATACTCACTCTGTGTCTCTTGATCACTAAATAGCATACATTCTCTTTGTCCAATTCCCAGAAAAATCCATCAATCCTGATTGTCTTGTTCTTGTTCTTGCCAGTTGCCATTGACTCTCTTTGGGCTTCTAACATTTGAAGCCTCAATCCTATGTCTAATTACCCCAATAACACACAGTCCCAATCTTCGTGAGCTTTATGGTAGCACCAAACACCGTTACTCCAACCTCTAGCCACCTCTCGTCCTTACCAACGACCACAAACGCTAACGCCAAAAATGCAACAGATATCAAAACGCATGCTAGCCACATCAACTTGTTTATCACAGCCATCATATTCTCCTCATGTCTTCTGTTCCTCTGACAATAGGTTTCTGAAGGTAACAACATTCTTTTGTTGAACGTGCAGGTTTTAAAAATCGCTGAAAGTGGGAATAACTTGGACCTGACTATGGAAGGCTAATCCCAAGAATCTATTGCACTGTATTTTCCATTGTTTGGTTCACCTGCTTATCTGATCTGTAACATAAAGTGGGTGTTGATTACAAAAGAGAAACCCATACCCATTTGTCATTTTAGTATAATGTCTCTAAGATTAATTCGACCACCTTTGTTCGAACAATGGAATCTATTTGTAAAAAGCTTCCCTACATGTGCAGCCCACAGAACAAGCTGAGATATATTTGCATAATCAAACTCTTACATGAACTCAGTACCACAACAAAATTTTGATCAGACTAATAAAACAAACCAAAAACAGAGTGAAGAGAAGGGTGTATCATCTCTGGAGTCTCGAGGTACGTACATTTTGATGAGCTTTGGTAGACAATCACCAACAGAGTTATCTGTTCCGCAGGAAAAAAAAAGAGGAAAAATAACAATCAAACTTAGAATACTCTGCAGTTGAAGAATCAAGAACACAGAAGAGAGTAAAAGAGAAACCTCTGTTCATTGTCACCTCTTTGTGCTATAATCTTAATTTGTATTGAGAAGTGAAAAGATCAGACTTAGTTCTTTCTAAATTGTAGATAGAAAGAAAAATGCATTTTGTCTCTTCCCATCTCAGTTGTTCAAATAAAAAAAAAAACTCTTCCCACTCATGGCTTTGTTTCAGAGATTTTTCCTTTTTGTAGTATAAACACATATAAGCTGTCCTCTGTTGGAATGCTTGTTGCTGCAAACCGCAAAAGAAAACATTAATGGTCTTCACTTGCTACGTTTACTTGAATTCAACGATATGACCAATGTGGTGAAAGAAAACAACTATAAGAAAATAGAACAAAACGAGTAATGGGCTTAAATAACAATGTTATCCTGAAACCGCATTTCTAGCTTTATGTATGTGTCTTGTTCAAGACTTCATCAAGTATCCTCTCTTTCTCTCTCTCTCTGGTGCCTAGCTAACGCTTGACTTTCTCAACAGAAGTGTCTTAGAGAAGTGGGCAATGATAGCATACGTAGGCTCTTAATTACGTGTGATTGAGAGAGCCGTTTCTGTTGGAAATCATACTGTAAAGTTCAATCGATCAATGGCATGTTGTTGAAACTGATTCTTCTTTATTGTGGGTCAAAGCTGTAATTAATTAATAAAAAGTCCACTCAGTTTCATATTTGAAAAATTCAATAACTCCATTATCCATCTCCATAATAATATTTATAAGGTCAAGTTTGCAAAGCCATTTCTCAATATGCTGTCATTAAAAAAAGTTTGAAGTCGATGTGAATGTTTTGGTAATAAAACGAAATTTTCGAAGAACAATTTTTGGTAATAACATAAAACGCCATAAAACCGGCTGAAATCTACCGGTTTGAAAAAACCAAACCGGACAAAAATCTAGTAACAAAACCGAACCGGACAGCAACGTGGATCTGGCAGGGGAAATCTAAGGGTTAAAAAGAGGCGAAATCTCACATCTCCCAAAATCACAGCCATCCAATCTCTCTCTTTCGCTCGCAAATCTCCAGCTTCCATTTTCCTCCTCATCTCACAAAATCTTCTTCCCCTCTGCAAAATCTCTCCAATCGAATCTTTCTCAATCCGTATGTTTTCTCTCTTTCTCTCGTGGTGTTTGAATCTTCAAAACCCTAATCATGGGTTTTTGATTCAATCGTTTGTCTTTATTAGTTTAGATCGTAAGATTTGAGATTTGAGATTTTTGGATTAGTTCATATGTTTTTTTATGTGTTTATATATCCGAACGATTTAAATTGAATCGTCACCGTGCCTGCCCAGATCGATTCTTCATCGTAGATTGCTAAATCTGCATCGAGTCTCATTTCTTCTGATGAGATGAGTGATGTTTCCGACATAGAAAATGTTTTGTCTTTACGGTAGCAAACAACCTCCATCAGGATCGTAAAAGTTTAGCCTTTTGTAGACAGATCTGGTGGCTGAGCTCGTGCTTTTAAGTCTTTTGTATTTTATTTTGTTTTAGTTTTTTAGTCTATGACTAATATATTTTGAATTCTTTGTGTAGACAACCATGAGTGACCAAGGAGAGAAGACTTGCCCACTGTGTGCTGAAGAGATGGATCTCACTGATCAGCAACTGAGGCCTTGCAAATGTGGCTATCAGGTCTTCCCATCTCCCTTCATTTTCTGTTGTATTTACATGCCTAGTTCTTGTTGCAATATTCAAATAGCAATAATCAGCATAACCTTTTAGATTTTAGCTCAAAGATTCTGCTGCAGTTTATCTGTGAAGCATGAGAAATCGATTAGATGTGATAAGAAATGACTCAGTGGAACCATATCACGTCTTTTTCTGGCCTCCTTGACCAATGACCGTTGCTCTTTTATTGATTTTGTATATGTGATACAGATATGTGTTTGGTGCTGGCATCAAATAGTGGACATGGCTGAGAAAGATCAGATAGAAGGGCGTTGTCCAGCTTGTCGCACTCCTTATGACAAAGAAAAGATTGTTGGGATGACTGTTGATTGCGACAGGTTCTAATACTTGATTTTTTCGTAATATTTATGGGATAATCTTTCTTTACGCTCTCTTTTACTGATTTGCATATGTTGACCTTTTGCAGTCTGGCCTTTGAAACCAACATGGACCGCAAGAAGACTCAAAAGTCAAAATCAAAACCTTCTGATGGGAGAAAGCAACTCACTAGTGTCAGAGTCATCCAAAGGAATCTAGTTTACATTGTCGGGTTGCCCCTTAATCTAGCAGATGAAGATGTATGAGACCTCTCATCACACCCTTTTTATAATTGCTTTGTGGATTGCTATTTGACTTGGCTCCATTTTCTTTGTAGCTACTCCATCATAAAGAATACTTCGGCAAGTATGGAAAAGTTCTGAAGGTTTCCATGTCCCGAACATCATCTGGTGCCATCCAACAATTCCCAAACGATACCTGCAGTGTGTGCGTTTCTGTCAGCTAAAATTTCCTCTTATCATGAAGTTCATTGAGTTTTTACTTGTCATTATTGTTCTCGTCTGATAATAAATTTTATTATTCAGATATATTACCTATGCTAAAGAGGAAGAGGCTGTTCGTTGCATCCAGGCCGTTCATGGGTTTACCTTGGATGGTAAATCACTGAAGTAAGTTTTGCCTCAGCATCCTTTTTGTTTGAAACGATGTATTTGGTGTTTTTAGTTTGTTTGCATTCAATTGTGGATAAGAAGAATTTCACATATATATTTTGCAGGGCGTGTTTTGGGACAACCAAGTATTGTCATGCGTGGCTGAGAAATGCGGTACGCCTTCCAAGGATTCTTTTTCTGCTTTCTGACCCCCTGATGTCTTTTGTAGTGATGAGTTGCATTTTTTGTTTCCAGGCGTGTGTTAATCCTGACTGTCTCTATCTGCACGAGGTTGGTTCTCAAGAGGATAGTTTCACAAAAGACGAGGCCATATCTGCACATACAAGGTGCAATTATCATCTTAATCTTTATAATTCCGTCTTGCGTTCATGGTTGTTCGTTTTCTTGGATCAGTTACCTTGCTAGTATATATGTAATATGATGGCTGGTCTAGTATTTTTGGATGATTATTTAAGTCTTTTAGTAATTTTGAAGGAGTAGAGTTCAGCAAATCACCGGAGCAACAAACTTTCTGCATCAACGTTCAGGGAGCATGCTACCTCCACCCTTAGATGCTTTCTGCAGTGACAATTCTTCTGCTAAACCAATCGCAAAAGTTCCTTCAAGTGTAAGTTCATTTAAATCTTAGCTTTGTAGTGACATTATGCGCAATTTAGATTGATTACGCTCCATTCCTAGGAGCTTTAGTCTCCAAATACTCTCAAGCCTCAAACGACCACTCCAAAACCAACCACAAAAATATTATAAATCGAAAGGCTTTCATATATGTTAACTCTTGTTGGTGACTAACTTGATGATGTGACAAGACTAGCTTATGGAATCATTTCAGTTAACTAAACTTACTATTTTCATTTCTCTTTCTTGTTATTAGCAGAATGCAGCGAGTGTTGCCAGGTATTCTCCACCTAGTGGGAGTGGGAGCTCTAGCAGATCCACTGTTCTTCCTGCTGCGGCGTCATGGTGAGTTTTCACTAGCTGCTTCTTAGGCGATGTATTTTGGTTGATCAATTTAATAACATACTGATATCTGTTGCAGGGGGACACACAATGCAAACCAGCCGTCTTTAGGAACGTCGGCTACCTCAAATGGATCTTCCGATATACGAAGAACAACATCAGTAGATGGAACCTTGGCCTTTTCTGCTGTTGTTGCAAACGCAGCTCATGGGCCTGTGTCCTCTAGTAACATTCTTAAAAAAACATCTCGCAGTGAAGAAAATCAAATAGTTGTTGACAAAGCCAAGTTCAGGGTGTTGAAGCCTTTGCAGAATAAAGTTGTGGTTGATTCTGGGTCCAAGAGAACTACCTCACCTGATAGAGATTCTCCTAGCAATCGGTTATCCAGTTCAACAGATTCTTCTTACGATGGCAGAGACGTTGCCAAGCCTTCAGCTGCTGTGAACTCGTCTGACGATTCAGAGGATGGTGTAGAAGATGACCTTACAGTAGGCAACTTGTCTGTTAGTATTTCACAAATGGAGATAACTGCAGATTCCAGAGATGACCGTCCTGATACTGGGTTTGATAGCAAGTGTGATCAAGGTTCTAATAGACAATCCGATCATGAAATATCAAAGTTGTCAGATCTGGAGAAATGTAAGATGGAAAGCTATATAAACCCTGATGAAAAAGCAATTCCATCAGAGCCTGGGGTTCCCTGTACAAGGCCAGAGAGGGATTGGAGATTAGATTTGCAATCCCAAATGCCAGTCAGCTCAAAATTGGGTGTGGAGGATATTTCATCATTAGATCTACAAAGGCATCACCATGAAGAGGACCTTACCAGATCGCGGGTTGTGTCTAATTCTTCAAGTTCCATTTTGGATTCAAATCATCTGGCTTCTCGTGCTTCCCTACCTTGTGAACCTTCAGGTGTAAACGGTTGTGTAAGCAGTTCAAACTTGAGGTTCCCTTCCGATAGAGACAGCGACAGGTTGCATCTTCCAAATGGGTTTGGTGAGAAATCCATGTTCAATGTGGATCACTCTCTGTTTGCTAATGAAGGCAGGAACAAAGTTAGCAGTGCAGAGAATGAAATAATCTCAAACATTTTGTCACTCGACTTTGATCCATGGGATGAAACCTTAACTTCACCCCACAATTTGGCTGAGTTACTAGGTAAAGTTGATCAGCGATCCAGTCCTCTAAAACAGTCAAATCTCCTGAAGCAACAAAACAGCCAGTCCAGATTTTCTTTTGCACAAGAATCTAGTAGTCAAGCATTTGACAGAGACAACCATACCATTTATGGGCAGTTTTCAAGAGATCAGCATTTTCCAGAGTCTGTAGTGAGCCGAGATATTCATCGGGATAATCTTGGGAATCTTAATGGATTTGCTTCAAACTACTCCGGTGGATTGGAAAATGTTGCTGCGAGTTCTTTATTCTCATCTTACAAGACACCTGGTTAGTATTTATAGTTGATGACTTTCCTTTGTTTCTTGATTGGATTGAATCTTTTTCTGATACATCTCCACTTTGTTTTTCTGTTACGCTGTAGCAGTGTCACGACCCCAAGTTTCTGCTCCTCCAGGATTCTCTGCGCCCAGCAGGTTACCTCCACCTGGCTTCTCTTCACATGATAGAATGGGCCTATCTTCAGATACTGCTCCAGGTATTTCTATTTTGCTGTAGCTTAGAGTGCGTCTGATGCTACAGACTAAACTAATCGTGCACTTGTACCGTAGGAACTCGCTTTCATGAATCTGCCTCATTGTTGAGGAATGCATATCAATTACCACATCCAGTTGGGAATCTGAGTGGTGCAAGTGATATAGAGTTTGCGGATCCTGCAATTCTAGCTGTTGGAAGAGGGATGATAAATGCAGACTTGGATATGAGATCAGGTTTCTCTTCACAAATGAATTCTTATGGGAATGAGACAGGACTCCAAATGTTGAGACAGCAGTCTCTGTCTGCTTCACAACAACAAGTCAATGGGTTTCATCATGATCTCAGAAACTCATCTCCTTCACCTATCGATCCTTACGGATTTAACTCGAGGCTGATGGATCAACAGGCACAGGGAAGTAGCTTATCTCTTTTCTCACAGCACCCAAGACAACAACCATCTGCAAATCAAGGCTTATCCAATGGTCACTGGGATAAGTGGAACGAAGGCCAAAATTTGAACTCTCTAGGCATGGCCGAGCTACTTAGGAATGAACGGCTGGGATTCAATGGGAGCCTACTAAACAATGGATATGAAGATCCGAAATTCCGTATTCCAAGTCCCGGGGATGTTTATAATAGAACATATGGGATGTAATTCTGACATGAAGAGAGGTTTTTTGCTTTGTTGGATTTGCTCTGGTTGGTCCCAAGTTGATGGAAGAATCATCAAAAACTGCTTCCAAGTGCTGCGCAGAGTGAAGATGCATGGCCCCAACTTAACTTCACCAAGAGCATTTTTGAACTCTTAAGGTATCCAAACTTTTATCTTATAAAGTGTTATGTTGGTTTATCCATAGTATACATGACTGGAAATTAATATGTTTTCTCTATCGCAGGAGCTGGAGATGTTATGTTTGGTTGCCTTGTTGATGCATGTAAATGTAAGTCCACTGGTAACAGAGGTTGAAGTTGTGTCCTCTTATTTGATTTCTTATTCAAAACTGTAATTCAATTTAGTTCTATAGAAAATAAAGTTTTTTTATCTAAAACATAATTTTATACGAAAACAAATTGTTATAGCAAAAACATATAATACAAGAAGAAATTAAAACATTGCTATTGAACTATATTTTTCCCCGTCTTTTCTACAAATTTATCATGAATAGTTCTGAAAATTTATAATGCTAGAATTACAGTTACTGCATGCAAGCGTTGTCTTCCATCATCTTTTTCAAGTATTTTATTCAAAAAAAAAACCACTGTTTGAATTCAATTGTACAAAAAATCAATGATAATCTACTTAAAACTAGAATTCAGTAATCAACCATACAACATTCGAAAACTTTTAATTGGAGCTCCCAGTAGCTATAGAACACGACCTCAAAATGTTTGCAATATTGCTTCTGTTACACCTAAGCAAAAGATGGCGAAAGGGCATCAGTTTCTGTACCAAACCCCTAAACAGATCAACCCTATTCATCTCCTGACTGACTCTCAGTGCCTTGAGCACCACGAAATTCCCAAAGTCACTCCTCGCCAGCCTCATCAACCTATCTCCATCGCACTTCAAAAGCTCCACAACCACTACACCCATCGACACCTCAGCCTCCAAGAGCTTCTCCACAATGTAGCTTCCATACTTCTTAAATGACAGATCAACGCAGTACCCACGAAGACTAACCGCCACGTTGCGCGTGCAGCGCAAGTTATACAGTTTAAGCACGTGCTGCACCACAAAGTTCCCCCAAGGATCGTTGCTTAGGAAGAGAGCGTTGCGTGCGACAACGTCTAGTAGCCGGCTTCTGTAGATAGGATCATCCGCGTCGGTTATGACCTCGTTGAGCGCTACGCAGCCGTGTTGTTTACGCGCCATGTCGAGCGCGTAGTGGAGAACGTACTTGTACATCACATGTTTCTTCGCCCGGTCGAAAACGACCGTAGCTCGAGTCGCCACGTAGGATGCGTACTTGTCAGTCATGACGTCGAAGAAGCGTTGCAGGATAGCACCGTGGAAGAACGCGTCCACGTCATCCGATATCCCGAGGAGCTTCTGCACGCGTCTCGACCCATACTTGTTGCTGACGATCTCCATGAAGTAGTCAGAGTCTGACGTCAGCGATGACGCCATCATGTGCAGCTGACTTCGGTCTAACGTTGAGATCGTCTCTTTAAACTGTCCCACGTCTTCGCAGCTAGTCATTAGGATAAAGAGACGTTTTAAGCGCGTATCTGATACGTCGGAGGCGCGTGGGACGAATCCTGGAGGGGGAACGGAACCGGAGACTCGAATATGTTGTAAAGCATTGGACATGTTCGACATGGAGAACGGATTGTTATCGGGTGCCATTGTACAGAAACTAATCTTTGACTATAGCTTATGGAGATGTTCGAGAGATGCTTGTTGGATTGAAGCTGTGAAGGGCTGTTCGAGAGATGCTTGTTGGATTGAAGCTGTGAAGGGCTGTAGCCTGTAGTGACCTGTATTTATACTTAGAGAGAGATTATTTGTTTTCTTATTTGGAAAAGGAAAAATATAAAATCGCTAGAATTTTCCTTTTTGCGTTTTTGTTTGCTATATAGTTTCCATGCATATTCAGGTTTTGCTATTAATTAATTCGTTAAAGGTAGGTTATATAATTCACCACCTGAGTATATTTGTTGTACAATATACCAATGAACTCCGCATACTACATGTCGCCTCCAGTTTCCTTTTTCCGTTTTTTAACAAAGGCAATTCCTTAACCAGATTGATTAATTATATAATTCATCGGAGACGGATTAGATTTTGAATAATGAAACTTATGTTCACCCCCTGTGGTGACTTTTTAAATTCATCTCAACCCTCTACACCAATTAAATTGCGTAGGATTAGTTAAAAAAATTAAAAAAAAATAAAGAAAACATAAAAACTAAAAGAACGTGATCTCTTTCTTCTTCATCTCCACAGAAAAAATATGAAGCTTTGTTTGTCAAGTTTAAATCTTCAATTCTATAATTTCAAATCCAATTTTGACTTTAGCTTCTCAGAATCAAATCAAATCATGTTTTCTTAGGAGATAGATTAACAATTATTTGCATCAATTTTTAAACCCTAAATCATAAACTCAAATCCTAGATCCTAAATCCAAATCATAAACTCTAAACACAAATCATATTTAGATGTATTAGGTTTGAGTTTAGGGTTTACAGTTTGGGTTTAGGGTTTACAATTTGGGTTTAGAGTTTATAATTTGGGTTTGGGTTTAAGGTTTACAATTTGGGTTTAGGGTATAGGATTTGGATTTAGGGTATAAAATTGTATTTGAAAACACAAAATTGGAGATTCAAAAAGCTTGACAACCAAAACTTCAGTTTTCTGATATGAGAGATAAAGAAGAAGAATGACATGCGTTTTTTTTTTCCACATGTTTTATTTTTTTTTATTTTTTAAATTATTTTCTTTTTCACTAATCCTACATGTCATTTTAATTGGTGTAGAGAGTTGAGGTGAATTAGAGAATTCACCACAGGGGGTGAACCCAAGTCTTAATTATATCTTTTTTTTAACGTCTGATTAATTATGCTATTATAATGATGAGAATATTACATAGACGATTCTACAGCCGACAATTCTACCATTATATGAGAATTCACGCATGACTACACCGCTCCGAACCGTCCTATGAGATCGAAGTTCAATGGTACGCCATGCACCAAGCTGGAGATCTCTTGTAACATGTTTCTCCATAATCTGCTTAATTATGAATTTTTTGGGGTTTGGATCCCAGACCTCTGGGTGTAAAAGCATTACATGAACCCTTAGTCAAACCACTGGACCAAGGAGGTCTCCACTGAATTATATCTTTACTCTTTGTTAATAAAACTTTCTTCAAAATCGTAATTTCGTAGGAGGTCAAAGATGAAGCACTGGTTAACAAAAGAGATCGCGTCAGTTAAAATGATCTCCAGTGTAATGACTCCAACAAAACGAAGTATAAAATTTACCAAAACGAAGTATAAAATTTACCCCTTCATGCGCGTGGAAATGAAAAGTATAATAGTATACGAAAAATAATGTAGACTATTTTTAATATCGTATAGTTTCCTATATACGAATCCCTAACTCGACCGATGGCCTTACCAAATACACTCTCCGTTTTGTTATTTTTATATAAATTTTATTTTTTATAGAATATTTTGTGGCTAATGATATTCTTATAAAAAGAGTATAATAATCTAGCCTCCTGCCTCAACCAAAAACATTTCAGAAACCCCGAGGATAAATACAAAACAAAGGCCCCTAAACACATTTATAACTAAAATAAATATATTGATTTCATAAAAAGCATAATAGAACTGTCATGCTATGCGTAGAACGCGTAAAACCAAAACGCTGAAAGAATTTTCATGTATCAAAAGATTCAAAACGTTTCATGTTTCCTTCCACGACCCTAATTTTTTCTATAAGAAACTGAAAAGAAAATCAAGAAAAGGATCGGCTCCTTTAGCTTTTTCCCTACGCGGTTCCACTTTTTTCTGGAACTCGCCTGATGAATATAGTATATATAGGCCTGTTGCGTAGCCCGAAACAACTAGACCCAATAACCAAACAGGAAAAGCTTGCGGGACTTCGTCTCCGAACAGATCAATGCGCGGGTGGCATTCGTAATGGGACGAGTTGTTCCATTGCTTTCCACACCCGTAGCAAAAAATATATCCACACCTAAAAGGTTATCCATGAAATAAGTATGAATCTCAATATTTATGTGCCAAAACATAAACCAAACTTACAAAAAAGACAAAATATATATTGATTGTCAAATTGTTAAGTCGAGAGATCGATATACCTACAACGCATGCGGCTGCATCCGACAGAACGTTCGATCATGTGTTTGCACTTACCACATTGACGCCAACCTTTACGTTTTGCCATGGATTTTAACTTTGCAAGGTCTTCCTCAACTTGAGGATTAGGATACAACTTCTTGTATTCGTTGCACGACAGTGCACGATGCCACGGAACTTGGCAATGTAGGCAGAAAGCGCCATCGCATTTGAAGCATCTCCTAAGTGCATATTCATCAGAGGAAGAAAGTTCGGTTTTGGACATCAGATAAGAGCAGCTTTGGTACGGACAATAAACTCTCTCGTTCAAAGGTGTTGAGTCTTCTTTAATCCTCTGTTCCCATATCAAACTCAACTTGAGATCATTCAATAGCTGGCCACATTTATCAATAGACAACGGAGTCCGGCACCGATACTGAAGACACTTCGGTACCGTTCCACTAAGTAGTTGTGCCTCTATATGCTTTTTCACACAGTTAAAGCAAAATCGATGACTGCATTGATCACCAACTGAAAACATGAGATTAAAATCAATGTCGTCATCCAAACAGATAACGCAAGACTCTTTCTCAGCTGCCTTGCCGTGACGAGGATGTAGAAGTCCCTTATTCTCCGCGACCATGGAACTCATGGAGTCGTCATGTATATAAACTTGAACGGCCGATTTTTTTATCCTCGCCGCCATCTTCGCGAGAAAAAGCGAAGCCATAAAGAATGCAAGCCCTAATTTTTTTTTTTATAAAAAGAATGTAAGCCCTAGCTACGAACTAAAACCTTTATAACGTACAAATATTGTTTTTAGATTGACATTTTTATGTTTTAGAGAGTGAAACAATAATTTGGTTTCATATAGGTTAGGAGTGCTCAATCCGAATATCGGGTTGGTTTCGGTTCGGTTCATTTTTTCGGTATTTCAATTTATAAAATATAACTAATATTTTAAATCTATATTTACTTCGGTTCGATTTGGTTTATATACAGTCGGTTTTCAATTTATTCGGTTTTATATCAAAAACATAATTATTTAGTTTGAGATCATATATATTATAAATTATAAGAATTTTGGAGTCGTGTTGTCAAAAACTAATTTATTAAAAGAATATTATATATTTAAATAAAATAATTAAAAAGGTTTCTATCATCTAATAAAATAATCAAATCTAGAATTAATATCAAAACTCTAAATTTAAAAAAAAAACAAAAAAAAAACAAAAAGAAGCATGAAAGAAAAGTTTTTTCATTCTTCCATATTTAGTGTTCATCAAATTAATATGTCTTCTATTGAACATAACTTGTTTGTTTAATGATAAAAAAAAAAATTGTAAAAAATTTCAACTAATTGTTATACATCAAATTCATAATCTTTCCTTCAATTTATATACTCTTAAAATAAAGCAAAAAAGTCAAAAAGAATGACTAAAAAATAAGAAGCTTCAGTTGCAGTAAATTGTTACTTAATTATAATTCAAATAACTCAAGTGATTTAATATATATGAGATATGTTCGGCTGAAATTTATAATTGTAATTGTGGACCGAAATCTATTCTGGATATATGATGAGCCAGATCGATTTTGGCTTAAAAAATTTACGAATTTCAACTAATTGTTATCCATCAAATTTGAATATTTATTGAATAAATATTAATATTAATACAATTTTATGATCATTTGTATATTAATATAACAACACAAATTAAGCTATTGATCACAAAATTTTCAAAGTGAGATCTTAAAATTTTAATAATTTATAGACGTTTTCAAAAATTTAAAATATTAAAAAAAATATTATATAGTTAATGTGATTGTTTAATATATTTTAATAATATAGAACAAATAAAAAGAACTAAGATACAAAAATTGTGATCAAATATTTATTATTCATGATAATTAACTTTCATATATACGTTAATCATATTAGGTAATTTAATAGCTTTTATTAAGAAAAATGCGAGATTGTTTTTTGTACATCATTTATTAATTCAATAATTAGTTTAATAAAAATTTTAATATAAGTTAAGATGGACCGATCTATTTTTATAAGAATAATATATTTTATATAGGTATTTATTAAATGAGACATCATAATCATAAGGTTCTATGATCATTCATATCGTTTTATAACAATATATTTAAATCATTCGTAACAAATTTTTACTGTGAAAAAATTAATAAATTTATAATTAATAAACGTTCTTGAAAATTCATTGAAATTCTTAATAGTAAAGTATTTATGTAATCTTATATTGTATATATTTAAATATATATATATATATATATA
>OVBX01000433.1:0-37494 GCA_900406325.1 Erucastrum elatum
TTATTTATATAATTTAGTTATTATTAACAATAAATATAAAAAACTATAAAATATGTTATATATATATATATATATATATATATATATAAATAGGATATATCATATTTAAAGAAGTTGTAAAATTTAATATGATACAAAATAACATGTATATCTACTTTGGGTAATTTTCTCAAATATATATTTTAAAAAAACGTTTTTATCCCTAAAGAGCTACCAAAGAAGAAAAAGACAAAAGAGGTTTCAAAATATTTATTTTTCAAATTTCTTTTTGAATTTTGAAAATATGTTTGAAACTATTTCCAAAACATTATTTTGAAATTTTAATAGTTTTATTTTCAATTTTAGATTATATATTCACTCATCAACTCTAAACCCTAAGTCTGATTAATTGACCCTAGAGATATAAATTTATATTTACTATTTAATGAAATTTCTTTTGGTTATATTCGAATTCCGGCCACCCTTTGACTAAAATGGGGGTGAAAAAAGCACCCCCCTCCTAATAATTCTTTCAATGGGGTTCCCGCTCCAGTGGATGGGTATTACGTACTAGTCGAATCTCTTCTAAGGACATCCGGATATCCGAATCATCAAAAAAATTCTTTTGGTTATTTTTTAGGACATTTTTAGTGAAAAGAAAATAAAAAAAGCTGTCATAGAAAAAAATCATCTACTTATTGCAAAAATTTATATAACAACAATGAATCTTTAAACTAAATATATATAATTTTCTATGAATGTACTTATACAAGATAATATACATAGTAATAAATATTTGATATATCACTTACTAAATATTTTTTATAAATAAATTATTACATAAAATGAAAATATGAAATCATATGTCTTAAGCAAGATTACTTATAGATAATTGATAGAGAAAATAAAAATTAATTTAAATGAATCTTGTTGGTCCTCATTATTCTCCCAACACATTTCTTCTTTCTAATGCAGATCGACAATTTAATGCATAGTTTTAATATACATGGAGAATTTTAGAATTTGACTTTTTTTTGTTTTACAATTAATATATTGAATGGTAAATAAATAGAAAATGGTATAATAAGTCCTCAGCTTTTACTGTGCATCTCTGATACACCTCCATTCAAAACCTAAGTCAAGACTAACAGACATTCTAGCTTCTTTGTTTTGTACTTTAATTTTACCTTTCTGGAGATTTCTATGTTTCCGCCAGATTTATATATGACTTTGTATTTCATCATTGAATTAGTATTATTAGATGGAAAAATATGAGCAAGTAATTCATCAACCCAAATATGTCCTTGGCACATATGTTATATTTGTACCATAAATTAAAGCGTGCATACAAAAACTACTTATAATTATACATGGGATCGAACTGTTTATTGACAGTGGTGTTGGATTGGTCTAAGCCTAATGATTCATGTAGCTAATCTAAATATAGAAGGTCCACAAAAATAACCTAAAAGCAAGAAAAAAGTACAAGACTTCTGCTAAATTTTGGTCCATGAGCATATTACATTTCAGGATTGCGAGGGGTTTTAAAGAAAAAAAAAGTCTATAATCAACCTAAAAACGTAACCTCTATAAATTAATAATGTTATAAATTTAAAATTTATTAATTTATAAAAATATTAATTTACAAAATTTCATTAATTTTTTTTCTATTTTATTTATTAAATAAAAAAATATTCAATTTTACCGTACAGACATTATTTAAATTTTAGAAATTTGACCTTCATATTTTTATAATCTTATCTGGTATATATTTTTGTATTTCATATAATTGTTATGTGATTTTCGATATAATTTTACTAAATATTATCAAAATATATTGAAAAGTTAGGAAAAATACAAATATTTTCTTTGTAAATTTATAACCAATAATACAATATTTAGTTTCTATTTATATAAAATAATATATCTAGATAAATTAGTAATTTATAATTTTAATGAGATTATATATTTACATGAGAGTTTTAAAATTATTTTTTATTATTTAATTGAATTGTGTCAGTTTTTACATCGATCCAAACTACGACAAGTAAAATTTATTAATTTACAAAAATTATTAATTTATCGAGTATTAATTTATAGAGGTTCTGTGTATCTTTGTTGTTTATAATTATTTTGACGTATTTTAAGGGAAATAATCGTGAGAATCAAATTGGTTATTGTGGCGGTTTACAGTATAATGTGCATTGCTGTTTGGGAATTGGCGTCTGTCTACAACAGTGAAAGATTTGGTGCCAAGATTCTCGTGGAATAACTTTATAGGACAAAGACAAAAATATACTCATGGAATATTATATGAAATAGTATATACATACCCTTCCATAATTATGCAGATTTTAGCTAGAGAAAAAAAATCACTACTTATTCCTTGGTTTTCTAATTACAGTCATCTTATAGTATTTTTCTTAGATGGATATAACAAGTGAGTTAATTTGCCTTTTTGCTAATTTTATCTATTTGTTATCATAACTAAAATGTGTTATTCGACAAAAACACATAAACATTTTTAACATTTAAATTCCTACTTATAATTTTGCAACTAAGAAAATTAAGCAACAGTAGTTGGTTTCAAGTGGTGCTTATAGTATTGGCTTCTAAAGTATTTTTGTTCATATAGGCAATAGCTACTAGGACTGCTATCGAAAGCAACAAATGGCAAATTGGCAATGAAATACCAGGTTATATTCATTCACTAGACTTCAAAATTTTCAAATCATTATCCATGAAATATAAATAAACCATACGTACGTGCACTTTTTAACTGATATCATATGTATAGATAATTCAAAATCAATGCCACTTTTTCTTTAAATTTCCTTGAATCACTGTAGTGGTCTTGTCAATTCCAGCAAGGACCCATAATATTTAACGTGGTCACTCCTATAGTATATATATAAGTTATATTTTTGTTCTTCTTTTCGTTGTGATATAAAGCGTTTCATTGATGATAAAAACATTGTACTTTGGCCCTACAAATATTACCTCTTCAAAATAATCCAAGATGTTATGAGTAGAGGCTAAGGTTTAAGGATCGATCAAATCTTAATAAGAAGGAGTTTCCAATGGGGAAGAAGATGAACGGGAACAGTTACAAAAAAAAAAGATGAACGGGAAGCAGATATCGAATATGAAATATAGATTTTTACAAAAAAAAAACGAAAATTAGATTATAATGATCCAAAAAATATTTGCAATATGTCTTATCATCAAACTAAATAACTAAGCTGGTGGTATACATTTCACATTCCTATTGAATGAAAAGATTAAAGAAGATGATTCCGTAATCCAAATAACCGGTTTTCTAAATTGTTTTGATTCTGTTTATGAAAAGAAATAATGAAGATTTGGGAAGATTTTGTACCAAAAGAAAAAGGGTGAGAAACTTGCTTTATGGGGAACAAACTAAAAGGGTGACTTGATATGGTATGCAGATGTTACGGTAGTCATGTTTTTCTTTCTTTCTGATTTTTGGGGACACTCAAGCTAGAGTAAGTCATCTACGAACTTCAGTCGTCTATGACTCTATATAGAGTAGATCTGTCGATGCATACTGAAAAGTGAAAGGGACTTTTTCTTCTTGACAAAAAGGGGACTTTCCATATAAATATACGTCTTGTTCATGTCGGTGACACCAAGGACACGTTACTTAACCTTGAGAAGCAACGCTGAATGATGAAAACGAAAGAGTAAACAAACATAAGAATTTATGTTGTGCACATGTCATATGGCTATAAGAGCATCTCAAGTGAGAGTTCTAGTTTGAGAATTTTCATATATATATATATATGAAATATTTTGAGTTAGATTTTCCATAAAATTAAAATACTCATAATTAAATATTAATATATATGTATTTGAGAATTCCCAAACTAGAACCTCTAATTGGAAATGCTTTTTTTTTAGTTTTAAGTGCTACCTGCACCATATAACTATGCATTTCTTTTTGTAAAAATTTCAGAGTTTTTTAAGTACATATGAAGTTTAACAAACTAGATTTTGATATCATGTTAGTAGAGGTCGCGGAATAGTATAGTCGTTGATCTGACAATGATAAATAACATCGATCAACTGTATATCCTTTTTTCAACATATAATTTTTTACCTTTGTTTACATCCTAATTAGCTCTGAAAAGAACTAACCTTTAAAATGAAAAATAAATAAATAAAACTCATGAAAGTAATGGAATTTATGTCTAAAGTCTTCATTTCTGTACTGTACATCGTCCATCATATATTTTAATCATATGTAGATATCTAACATTGGTAAGTCTTCGCTTATATCAATTGCAAGGAAGGTTCCACTTAACAGTGCATTTATCTCATATGTACCCTCACAATATCCTTTTTTGCATAATTTTAGACGTGTATCACACACCCATCAGAATCGCTTCGGCTTTGTTCACTGTCCAGCGAGCTCTACTATTACATATCTCTTCTTCTTCTTCTTGGGATTGTTGTATACTTTCACAACTTAAACGTGCATTTACGATGGATACAAGATTTGTAGAATTTAAACTTTAAACATCCTCCTAAGGAGAAGTTTGGTTTCTGTTTCTGCTCAACTCTCAAAACAGCGTAGCAAACTACAAGCGATCAGATCTTTTTTTTAGTAAAACTGAAAGGTTTAAAAACTTAAAAATGCGGGGTGCATAGCAAAAAATATCTTAAAGTTCATTGGCACGTATATCTGCACTAGGGAGACAAAGTTCAAATGGATGTTCTCCAGGAAAACAGTTACTAAATTCAAGTAACATTTTATAGCTACCGAAGTATATACAAAAGAAAACATATATTACAAAAGTATATACATAAGGTTAACTCTGATGAACATAAGAAAATACAACAACCTCGTTTGTACATTTTTTGCCAAACTCATTCGAACTTAGTTGATAAAAGATCCAACTAATATGACGAAATTCATATAAAACAAAGACAAAATCAGATTAGCGGAATGTGGCGGATTTAGTGGGTGGACGAAACTATATTTTAGTAATAGATTGATTCGGGAACTTTTGTTCAAATCGGCCTTGGGTTGTTTAAGAAAAATCATTGTCATTAAATTATTCATTTTCTTTTTCGATTGATCAGTACGTGATTTCAAAAAGGCGTAGGGCAGCCAAGGGGGTAAAACAATAATATGTTTTCGTAGTTATTGTCGATTTTCGGAAATAATTATTTTCTTGATTTTCTTGTTCTTTAATGAAAGAAAAATATAAATAATTTGGGTGTACCCAAACCACATTCACATATTATCCATCCAACAAGTCTTTGGTAGGCCCTGCTCTTGAGCACTGGGCAAGTAGCTACGGTCCCTTCCCATAAAAAAAAAGAGTGATACTCCTACATTTGCTTTCAAAATCAATCGGTAATGAATAAGTTTTTTTTTTTGATAAAAAAAAATGTTAAACTCAGGTCAATGATGACACAGACCTAATCCTCGGGTGGAGGTACAGCCTACAGATAGACTCTCTCCTGGGCAGTCAAATGAGGCGAAAGCAATAGCCTATATCTGTGTGGCCGATGGGGTTTGAACTCGGATTTGCCGTATTAGATTTTTATTTCCCTCAAGCGTCACTAGACTACCACCACCGGTTGGTAATGAATAAGTTAGTTTATGTCTATATATATTACTCGAGTTTCATCTTAGATCAGATATGAGAATTTTATACCGCTGTTACCTGTTATATATTTTTCGCTATCAAACCCACACAAGGCACCAAATGGCAAATGTTTTTTTAATCATGTTAACAAACTGCAATTTCAATATCTGTTTTGTAGTGCAATGGAACTTAGTAGAGTTATTGTATGGACATACATGATACTTGAAAACTAAAATACCAAGTTCCGATTAATTCTCAAATAAAGAGTTCCATTACAATGGCCTTTAAAGAAGCTATGCAACATGATACTTTATTCAGAAACAACCTTTATAAGAAGTTTGTATAAATGAAATGTAAATCCTTAACATTATAAACTTCAACATTAAACTGAAATGGGTCGACTACAACTATTTTGGTTGAACATCATTATCAGTAGTATTTACGTAAAATTTTGCTGACAAACATATTTTGTGTCTACAGCCGAAGATAATGTCGCTAGAAAGAAATGTAGGGGCTGAATTATCTTATTCAGCATGAAAATAACGACGCTGTGAGTCTGTGACTTTTGTCAAACATTCATATGTGAAACCAAGCTAAAACCCCACTGAAAATGACGCGAAAGGAAGATATACATTGATCTTCCCATGTTTACATTTTCGGAACCCTTGCCTATATATACTTAATTTACACTGAGATACAAACGAGGAAGTGAGAAGATTCGAGTGCTACATATAAAGCCGGTCGCCGACCTCTTAATGAGATCACGATCATAATTAATTAGGGTGGGTAGTATCCCGATTTATGGAAGTACTTCCTCCGTTTTCAAATAAGTGTCATTCTGACATTTTTCACACATATTAATAAAGTTGTTAAAATATATACAAATTATTATTAATTATACTTCTTTGACCAATAATATTTTAGATAAATAAAATTATTTATAAAATCAATGCAGTTTGCAATTAGTTTTTAACTGAAAGTAAGTATAATTTGCATTGGAATTGTAAATTGACACTCTTTGTTGAACAAGAAAAAACAGCTAGAATGACACTTATTTGAAAACAAATAGAATATTTTTTATTTTATCTATTTCGTTGGAATAATTAATCATCCAGTCTAATTTAATCGCCGGATATATGATGTTCAGATATCTATTTTTTTTGTATTTTAATAAATATTTTATTTGATTCATATAAATAAAGTAAAAAATAAAAGAAAAACTAGAAATCAAAATAATATAAATAATAAAATTTTATTAAAAAATAAAAGTTATCTACGTTTAAAATTTAATTTTATTATAAAATAAAAAGTTATTTACTTTTTAAAATTATAGTACGTCAAGTTATCAATTTAGTAAATACAAATCTTGTAAACCTTACATTACATATATATATATATATATAATTATTGAAATATATGTATATACATGCATACATAATAGATCGGATTGGTTAACCGTTCCTAAAATACTATTATTTATGATCTGTTTGTTTTTTATATATACTGCATAATAGAATTTGATTTCCTTTATAGAGTTATGTATGTCTTATTTTTTTGTTCAGATCGAAATTGATAACGAATCAGATCAAAATTATGAATATGTTGCCTATTAAACAATGCAAAGAATGGTTGCCAAGTTGAATCTATAAAAGAGAGAATTTGTCTTTATGTTTGCCAAAGCTTTCATGTGGCCAAAGATTGGTCGGCAGTGACAATTTCACTTGCATGGAGACAAACTTATAATGCGCAAATCTTTCATTACATTATTCATATAGCATTTCACGTACTAATTATGTCAAATTTATATAATATAATATGGATTTGGATTTTTCCGAGCCAAAAATAATTGTAATAACTTGGATAAAACAAGAAGTGAAGGACAATTAATTATTCTATGATAATAGCTAGCTTACCAAGTGAATTCGCAATCTAGTGTAAAATCGAGGACAAAGATTGTTGACAATAATTCATATTTGAACATGGAATATCATATATAGATGAGTATATGCATATAGAAATCTATGTAATACTAGTATATTACTGGACGATGCCGGCCACAAGTTATAATTTATAGTGTGTGTCGAAAATAAA
Organism: Erucastrum elatum; assembly: GCA_900406325.1. Taxonomy (NCBI): domain Eukaryota; kingdom Viridiplantae; phylum Streptophyta; class Magnoliopsida; order Brassicales; family Brassicaceae; genus Erucastrum; species Erucastrum elatum. The sequence goes on from OVBX01000433.1 coordinate 7,689, forward strand.
GCAAATTTATATTGTATAATTGTTTGTGTGGTAGATTGCAGACATATTCGATAAAACAAATCTTAATTGGGAGTTCGTTCCAGATATCGCCGACGATAAATTAAAAATCTATATTATTAAAACTGAAGTACCTTTCGTATTTTTTGAAAATAAAGATAAGAGTTTAAATAAAATTGTTTGGTAATTTGGATAATAGTATTTTCTACTTTTTACTATTTGCATATTTAGCTATCGCATTTATAATAAATTAAGTATTTTTTTTTATATTTTTTATTTACATATTCAACCACTGCATTTATAATCAATTTAAATTAATTGGTTACATTTTCAAAGTTTATCTAATCAAATCGATATTCATATATTGATAATTATTAATATTGTACGATTATTAACTAAATCGCATAAATTAAAAAGAGATAACATTTTTATGAAATTAAATAAATAATCAAAAATAAAAAACATAAAAACATACATGAGATTTTTTTATTAAATCAACGATTTAAAAATTTATATAGAACATAAATTAAATAAAACATCGCAAGTTCTAGTATATATTACAATCTAGGATGAACTTAGATTAGATATGCACTTTGCATACTTTACCCGCAACATTATGTTTTTTTTTTTATGAAATAAACATTGTTTTCTCTTTTTATCACAACCCTTCTTTTCGTCATCTTCATTCTCTCTCTCGACTTCTTTATTTATCTTTTCAACCATACTAAAAGGGATTCCTCCCAAACAATTGAATCCAAGTGTTTTCACACAGAAAGAAGAAGAGCCGTTTTTAAAAAGTGAGTCGTGAATCCTATTCCCAAAATCATATCTTTTTTCGTTAGTGTTTATCAAAAACTTAAATTTATTAATACAAAATCCCCTCACTGAAATTCATTCATAATGGGTAGTCTATTCTTTGACATGTATATAATCTGGCTGTCATTGATAGGTGTACCAAATAAAAGTTACTTTTTACTTTTGGATTCTTAATCTTGTCTGACTAATCATAGCTCAAGTTTAATGGGACGCCAAAATCCCTTCCGACCAACCAAAAACCGATCCTGATATATTTTGGTTGACCAATGAAGCGAACCAAGTATGGATTCAAGCTTCTTTATTGTTTCCATGTTGTCTTGTACCACAAGGTACCCTCCTGGTCTCAACACCCTGTCAATCTCAGCTACCACTTGTACAGTCTCACACCTAAAAACATCAACAAATGGTCTATGTGTTAGGGTTTAATATATCAAACCGGATCTCTTGGGACAAACTTGAACTACACAGTGACCAAACAAATTTCAAACCAAACAAAAAAAAAGTTAATGCTTACCTTTGTGTGATATCTCCCAAATAAAAACTGGAATGCAGCAGATCGTATGTTCTAGGGTAAGTGTTCAAGGACTCACACCAATCGTGGTAAACTCCGATCAAGCCACGATCAAAAACAACTGAGAGAGTGTCAGGTTTATCCACAGGAACAACATTCATCACCCAGAGAGGTCGGATTATAAGTGCAGCAGCAAACCTATTACACCAAAACATGTAACTAAATCAAGTTCTGGTTTTGTAATAAAAACAGGATTCTGGTTCTAACGTTTCAGACAAATGTAAACTTACCCGCCAAAACCAGCATTCATGTCCATCACATTCCTCACGCTAGACCAGTTTACAGCTAAACGTTCAAGATAGACGTCAGATACAATCTCTGACCATTTCTTTGTATCTTTCTTGAATGTTTCCACGTCAACCAAACCGCTTTGAGGTTTTACACTCACAAGCCGTTTAGGCCATTGCTCAGGCCACTTCTGGACACCCCCACTCGGTAGTTTGGAGATGCATTGGCGTAGAGGAGCATACCTAAGATTAAAAAAAATCAAAAGGGATATGAAAGGGTGAACATACACATACTTTTATGTGAAAGTGATTTGAGGTTTTTATACCATGAAGCTTTCACTTCCTCTTTAACGCAAAGAGGTGGTTCTTGCGTGCTACGTTTCTTATAACAAGATTCTGAAGTTGGCTTTTGATATATCACAAGTCCGATCCCTGAGGAGTCCACAGTCTTTGTTACCACCTTCCAGCAAATGGATTTAGTCAGAGAAACCATTGCTGCAAAACAGACACGTAAAGATCAAGATTCAAGACCAATGTTGGATAACCAAATCAAGAATATGACTGGTACCAACCAGTCCATATCTTGCTATCTCTGTCATTGTCTCTATAAACTGGCGTTGCGGACCATATGAAGAAGCCTCCAGGCCTGAGTACTCTGTTGAGCTCCAGCAACGGTTTCCCACCTAACAAAATCAAACGGAAAATGACCATGAAGCCTTGAAGCTTAAGCAGCGGAAAGAGAGAATAAAGGAGAGAAATGTTACCATCAGCATCCCAATGGACTCTGCAACGTGCGCAATGGATAAGATCAAAAGCATTGGTCGGGAAAGTAAGCTGCTGTGTTCCAATAACAGAAAGTGTTGCAGGTATCCCTCGTTCTAACGCGAACTGAATCTGAGCTTCATGTTCGTCTTTAGGGGCAAACGACATTGTAATGACATCTTTGTCTAGTAAGAACCCGCCAAAGCTAGCGACGCCACAGCCAACATCTAAGACAACCCTTATGTTCTTACCCCATTTGATAACCGGTAAAGCCTGTGTAATGTGAAATGAATGTACCATGAATATATATATGCTTTTGATTTAAACAAACAGGGGAAAGGCGAGCAACAAGTGCAGACCTTTTCGATGAACTCAACGTAGTGAGTAACTCCGTATTTGAACTGAGTTCCTCCTCCGGGAAAAACTAGAAACTCACCGTCCTTTTTAACCCAGTTTTGTTCCTTCTTGTACTCAACAAGCTTGGGGTGAGGAACATTGTTATACCATACCTACAAGATCATGCAATAAACTACTCAATCCAACTAATACAGCTTCTCTTGGTACTAAAATTAAGTTTGTTAAAGAGATTTAAAGTTTCTTCTTGCCTTTACACAGAAAGTTCCATAGTTATAGTTTAAGCACTAATCTAAAGACATACTCAAGCGGTTTACTTGCAGGTCTGAACTAGATCATCTATCCTCAAATCAAAAGCTATCATTTTCAATATATTACCAAAAAAAAAACAGCTAAAAAATGTTTCAATGGTACAAAATCATGCAGTAAGTTACGTTACCTACTACAACTTCTAAAAAAAAAACTACTACAACTTCTTCTCTTTGTGCTAAAGGTAAGTTCTGTTCATAAGCCTTAAACTCTGATTCCATCAGACTCTGAATTCTTCTATACTTTAAGCACTAAACTGACGTAATACTCAAACGGTTTACTTACAGAACTGAACTAGATCATCAATCTTCAAATCAAGCAGATCAAAAGCTATAAAACTTTTAAATATCTTACAAGGAAAAAAAAACAATTAAATAAATGTTCCAACTTCCAATAGTACAACTGTACAAGATCATCCAATAAATTACTGAACTCATGTGGAACCAATACACTTTCTTCTCTGCATTTTTCAGGTGATAAAGCTTTAACATTTGAATTTGAATCAATAAAGCGGATCTCTCTCTCATTTCCTTTCTACAAAAACACTAAACTGAATATATATTTAAGTGGGTTTACTTGCAGGACTTAACTAAACAACATAGTTAACTAAAGCTTAGATTTTTTCAATATCAACACAAGAAAACAAGAAGAGGATGTGTCTCTCACCATGTCGCGGCTCTTAGGCCACGGAACCGGATGCTTATAATTATCCGGCAATGGCACGAGACACTTAGGTGTTGGTTCAGGACAATGCCGCTCGCGATGCTCCATATGCCTCCTCGATTTGAGCTGCTTGATGGCGTCGCGATTGTCCAAACATGGAATGTAATCGACAGATTGAGCGCCTCTACAGAGATCCCACTTGATCACCACCTCCTCCTCGTCTGAAGCGTTGAGCTTCATCTTCATCTTCTGAGGAGTTTGGTCGGAAGAGACGCCGTGGTTTCGAGGAGGAGTTGGGGATTTGGGGAGGGGTGTGTAGTCGGTGGAGAGAGAAGGGAGAGGGAATCTGAGGTTGTCGGAGGTGAAGAGGAAGAAGGTGATGCCGATGAGGAGAGAGGTGAGGAGTATGACGACGACGTGTTGGACGGAGATCATCGCCATTGAAGAAGAAGGATAGAGACGGTAACGAGACCGTGTCTGCTCAGGGAAGAAGAAGAAGAAGAAGCTCAGCCGAGAGCTTCAAAAGTCGGAGCTTTCACATTTCGATTTCGATTTTTTGGCAGGGAGCAATTAAGTTTTTTTTTTTTTTACTATTATTCTTAACGCACCGACAAGAGTAAAAAGGAACACAAGGAACTTATGTCCGATTTTACATTTTTCTTTTGTTTTTTCATTCTCCCTTTTTTGACAGTGAAGCTTTAAATTAAAGAAAAATTGATAACAAAAATTATCAATATTCAAATTAAGCCAATAACCTAATTCACAAACTGCTATCTTAATTTTCGCTTTTCAATTAAACACAAAAAAAACTTAATTATTTAAATTAATATTTCTTCAGTTTCATGAAAAGTGTAGCTCTGATGTTTTCCATAAAGATTAAAAAGTGATTGAAATGTATTTTTGTTTTTATTAATTATATATTTAATCAATATTATTTAATCTAATATTTTTAATTACATTAAAACTTAAAATAACACATTTCTATATATCAGAAAATACTACAATGACATTTTTGTGAAGCATAAAAGTATTGAACCGTTATTAATAAACGTAACACATATTAATAGACATGAACATACATTTTTGATTTACTAAAAACTGTAACTTTCAAATTTAAATCCAAATAAAATTGTAAATATTTTAATATTAAATTATCAAGATACCTGGATAATATAATATACTTTTTGATTGATATAAAAGAACTGTACACATTTCTCAATATGATAAGATCTCAGATCTTATTAAATCAAGTAATTGATGTGTCACATTTTAATACCAAGTTTAAATTCAAGGGTATAATAAAATTCGGCAAATTCTAATTTATTTGGTCGGTAGCAAAATTATGTTGATTTAAACAAAGGCAAAGTCATATGTTGGTGGTGGAGCAGCAATGTCAAAAACAATGGAGCAGCTGGATAGTAACACAATTATATTGATTTAAACGAAGACAAAGTCTTACGTTGGTAATGAAGCAGCTGGGCAGCCATGTATAATGCCAAACAAATAATCAAATCTTTATAAGATCATGAATGTAATGTTTGATACTTTAAACCCCTCAACAGGTGAAAATAACATTTGTATCAATAACAACAACAAAAAATCTTGAGGAGGTGTTCTACTTTAACATAAAAGTCTACTCAATGATTCCTGCGCCACCATCAATATCAACTTCGCCCATCCCCGTGTCTTCTTCCTCTTCTCCACTTTCTTCATCCCCGCTGATTTCTTCATTGTCCATTCTTAGCTTAGCCATGTGTTCTGTCAGCATCTTATCATCTCTTTCACTCACCTGTCAAAACCATAGATAGACAAGAGAATTAAAAACTCTTACAATTAAGGGTGACCTAATTCTTGTGACATACACAGCTTGGGATGGTTCAACAATAAAAAAAATACTCACAGCTCTAGGTGCCTCCTTAACGACGAGCTTGCCTTTGTGTTTGTCAATTGTCTCAGTGCAAACTGTTATAGCCTTCTCTAGAATTTCAATCCCTTGTTCCTGTTAATTATATTATAAGATAGCCTGAGAAGATTAGGAAAAAAATGGGACACAAATAACATAGCATTTACACATTCTCTAACCTTGTCAAGAGTAATACTGGCCAATCATGATTTTCAAGAGAAGATTGCCTAACCTTGTCAAGAGTCTGAGTAGTAAGGACATACAGAGGTGGAGCAACCAGTTTAATCTTAACAGGACAGTCTTCGTTTCCAGCAGCTTCAGCCTTTTTCATGGCTTCCTGAAAAGAAACGCAAGTAAGTGTGAGGATCATTGATGTATTCGTTTCATATTTTATTAGAAAAATTCACTAAGGGTTTACGACCTTAATGTGAACAACTCCGTCAAACTGAAAACATTTCAATTCGATATCAGCACGGATTTTCATTGGCTGTGGTGTCATTCTCCTCCTAATGTTCTTCACAAGCGCATCTTTCACTTCTTCCGTAACAGCAGGTACAACTCTAGTCACCTGCAGATAGAAAACTAGTAACATTAAGCAGGAAGTTTGTACTTACAAAACCAGAGAACAAAACTATACCTCCTGCCCATCAGGCCCAACTTCTTTGATCTCACGGGTGAGGGAACCCAGTACAGAATCTGGATCAGTCACTAAGACCTTGAAGGCCTGAACAAAAAAAAACAAATCATTTGAGACATAGCTACCTAACAGAAATACAAATAAAGCTCAATTAACAAGTTCTTACCTCAAAAGCATGGCCATGTTTACGGTACAAAGGCCAACCAATGTTCACATACAACTCCTGCAAAAGGAAAAACTCAAAATCAATGTACAGTCAACGATTATATCAGTAAACTATAATAGCTGCAGATGAAGGGATCTACTTATACAACAGTTTCTAACTCTCAGTATCACCACACCAAGGTAGCTACTTCACACTATATGCAGAATTTTCATAATCAAAGATTATATCAGTAAACTGTAAAAACTGTAGATAAAAAGATCTAATCGCTAAGATATAGTCTCAAGTCTGAGCATCACCACACAAAGGTAGTTACTTTTTCACAATCACTACCACCACTAAAGGTTCGATTTTTATTTTACCTCCAAATCAATAGACAGAGTCTCAGCAACATGACGCATGATAGAATGAACAAGCTTGCTCTTGTTATACCTCTCCTCACAAGTCTGAATATCCTCCTCGCTAACCCTACGCTTACTCAGATCAATGTACCCTTTCTCCTTATCCACACGCAGAACCATCACAGGCTCGATTCTACCCACTTTGATCAAGCTGCTGACACTTCGGATCCGACGGCGAGAGAGCTCGGAGAAGAGGATCATGCCTTCGATGTTGTTGTACTCGAGGAGGGAGACGTAGGCTCCCATGTCGGCGATGTTTTTGACCTGGATCATCACCGCCATGTCTACTTCGGGGTACTTTGATTCGTACATCCGGCACTCTAGATTCGGAGCCGCCATGGTTGAAAGAGGGGGAAGGTTTGTGAATTAGGGTTTTACGCGACGGAGGAGTAATCAATCAGGCAGATAAGAGAATACGAGCAGGAAGACGACTAACGGCAAAGATGCGAATCTAAAGTCTAAAACGGTGTCGTTTTGCATAACTCGAAAGGAGAATTAGGGAGAAGGAAATCAATTGGGGTTTTTTTTTAAACTACGTGTTTTGCGAACCTAAAAAATTTAATAATTCCTTATTGATATATGTGTTTCTAATTAAAAGACAATAATGATATTGTTATTATTATTCTCATTTGAACATTTTTTTTATTTGAACATTCTTACATATTAAAAATTAAGTGATTTTACCGTGCTCATGTACGGACATAATATTTATAAATTAAATATATTATAATAATTAAATGACATTTACTTTTACTTTAATAATAATTTATAATTTGTTTGTATCGTTTATATTAATATACTAATTGAATGACATTTACGATCATTGACATAATATTTGTATACGATGTGATTCAATTTTCGGATACCCATTCGAGTTTTGTCTGGATCTATTCACGTTTTGGGTTTTCGGGGTCAAAAATTTCAACCCCATTCAGATATTTCTAAATTTTGGTCGGAGTTCGGTTTGATCTTTTTGGATTCGGTTCGGCTTTGAATAACCATTTAAACTATCTTTAAAATTTTTAATTTTTTAAATTTCACAAAATATATAAACAAAATAATATATTGCATATAAATTTGAGTAACATATATTAAAATACCTAAACTTTACATACAAATTGAATTGGTTTGAATATTTGGATAGAGAATCAATAAATATTTTAAATATTTTTGGTGTTTTGAATATAGTTTAATTCTTTAAACATTTATTTTTGACCATTTTTATATATTTTCAAGTATTTTGAACAACTTAACAATACCATATATATTTTTGATGTTTTTTAATATACATTAAATCTATATATATATGTATATTCATCTATATCAGATACATTCGGGTACCTGAAATATTTTGGTTCGGGTCGGATTTGGTTTCGGTTCTTTAAATACCAAAATATTTGAACCTGTTCGGATTTTAATCAATTTCGGTCCGGGTTTGGTACTACTTTTTTGGACGGGTTCGGTTAGGTTTTTCGGGTTCATTTTTTTTGGATTCTGTTCGGTTTGGTGAATTCGGTTATAGAATTTTTCCAACTGAAGTAAATCATAATTATTTTGGGTTTGGTTTTCGGTTTGGTTTGTATTTGGCTCGGTTTGTGTTTCGGTTCGGTTCAATGAGATTTTCCTAATTTAGTTTTTTTAAGAGATATTATATTTTAAAATATAAAGCATGGTTATGAAGTTATGTTGGTGACTATGAAAAAATAAACTTAAACTAAATCTAATATAAAACTAAAACAACAACCTTTTAAAAATACACAAAAAGTTTATTAGAACACAATCAAATTAAAGTTAACTAAAGTAAATAGGAATTTGTTCTTTTAAACACACATCGTTAATAATACCTCTTAAAAATATACCATTTAAAGTAAATTTAATATAAAACTGAAAAAACTTTAAAACCACGAAAAATTAGAAGAACACAATCAAACCAAAGTTAACTAGAGTATAATTTTTTTTTTTTACAAACAACATCATTAATAAATTTAACAGTGACTTTAGTTTTAAGATTTTAGTATATTGTATATTGCAAATATATTTAATTCAAATAATATCAAAAACACATTGGTTAATCGGTTTGGGTTTGGTTCGGTTCGTTTGGGTTGGAAAAATCTTAAACCAAACTATTTGATAATAGACTTTGGTTCGGTTAGGATTAGTTCGACTCGGTTCGGTTCTGCTTTTTTTGCCCATCCCAACTACATACGTCTATGACTCTTACGAAATAAAAATTTGTACCTCACAAAACAGAAAAAGCTTTAGAAGCATCTGACTGAAATGTCATGATTCTGGAGATTATCGCAGACACTAAAACCTTCATTGACTATTCTCAAGTGATATTCACATGCCTATTGCATAAGAGTGTTGATCCATTGTCCTGACCAAATATATCAGACTTCATCATCCAAAATAGAGTTTAAAGAAATAACTACCAAGATTCTTAGGTGTTAACTAAGAAACTAGCCATTATGTTTGGCATAGTTTTTTTTTGACTGCAATTATGTTTGGCATAGTTGAACGTATCATTATAATTTTAATTTTGTAGTTAGTATCATTATACATGAAAAATAATGTGTATATATGTATAATTTTGTTTCATGACGATGATTGAGTGTTGTTTACAAAATCATATGTAATGCAGTTATTTCAAAACAAAGCATTAACCGGAACACTTTACTGGTAAATACATAACTGGCCTTTCATAAAATTTAAGATTCTGTTATAAATGAGAGAAAGAGAAATAAGATAACCATGTACATTCATAAAAATATATAATCAACCAAAAGCAATACAAAAGAAACAGCCCAATTTTAGTCGATGATTACTAATTAGTAATTAGTAACAAGAATCAAGTTTTTTGTTTCTAAAAACAGATGTATTCAGGAAACATATTAAATCTATATAAGCATATACAGAGATAGACCCATCCCATTGTGTCTTAAAGACATTTATTAATTACACAATTCTTATTTGTATATACCCTAAACAAAATAAGAGGATGACTTGCATTGCTTCCGCGTTTAAGGCTTTGTGTTTGTCTCTCTTGTTAGTCGCCGCGGTTGCAAGTCGTCCGACCAATAAGCCAAAGGTTTTTAACGTCCAACACTATGGTGCCAAAGCTGATGGAAAAACTGATAACGCCAAGGTAATAACCAATATAGAAACACACACAAATAAACATTTTATTTTTTTTGTAATACTTCTCGTGGGAAAATAGCACGTTTTCTCAATATTTTTGGGTAAACTTCTTTTGTAACACTTGTCCAAAATTAGGCGTTCACAAAGATATGAAAAAACGCATGCACAAAGAAAGGTGGTAATAGTAAAATCTTTGTACTAAATGGAACGTTTTATCTTGGTGGTGTAGAGTTCGTAGGGTCATGCGAAAATCAGATTGAGTTCGTTATCGATGGAACTTTATTGGCTCCTGGAAACCCTAGAGACATAAAGAATGACACGTGGATCAACTTCAGGTACATTAACAATCTTCTTATCTCTGGTGCCGGTACACTCGATGGCCAAGGGAAACAATCTTGGCCACTAAATGACTGCCACAAAAACCCCAATTGTCCTAAGCTAGCCATGGTACCATTTCTTGATCCTTGTAGCTATTGCATTATTATATTACTTTACAATGAAAAATATGTAATTAAATTATTTTTTACTACCCCATGAATTTATAGATTCAATTATTTTGATACAAGACGTTATAAGAACGGGTTATATTGTCTTGAAGAAGACAATATCCACATAATAATATGTCCATATCTTATATTCTAGTCAGCTAGTATTTTAATAAGCTTTATTTTATCCTCATAGACCATGGGATTTGCATTCGTAAACAACTCAAGAATCAATGGGATAACATCACTCAACTTCTTTTCCGTCCATCACTTCAACTTCTTCTCCGTCCATCACTTCAACATCACTGATGTCACTATAACAGCCTCCGGCGATAGCCCCAACACCGACGGTTTAAAGTTCGGGTCTTGTAGCAACATTAACATCTCCAACACACACATTGGTACTGGAGACGACTGTATCGCCATCCTTTCTAGAACTACCAACATGGATATCTCTAATGTCAACTGTGGTCCTGGACATGGGATCAGTGTCGGAAGCTTAGGGAAAAACAAAGAAGAAAAGAACGTTAATGGCTTAACCGTAAGAGATGTAGTCTTTAACGGCACAAGCGATGGTATTCGAATCAAGACTTGGGAATCTTCAGCTTCAAAGATCTTGGTTTCTAACTTTGTGTACGAGAATATTCAGATGATTAACGTTGGAAACCCCATCAATATCGACCAGAAGTATTGTCCTCACCCACCCTGTGAAAAGAAGGTGAGCGATCTACGCAAATATACAAACTTATATAATCATTTTCTCTTATTACAAAAAAAGAAGTTGTGTGTTCATTATTTTTTCAGGGAGAGTCACACGTTCAAATCCAAGACCTTAAGTTAAAGAACATATATGGAACATCGACAAACAAAGTGGCCGCGAAACTACAATGTAACAAGAGCTTTCCGTGCAAGAAAGTTGAGCTAACTGACATTAACCTAGAGCATAAAGGAGTCGAGGGTGGTCCGTCCACAGCCGTATGCGAGAATGTTGACGGTTCTGCGAATGGCAAGATGGTTCCTCAGCATTGTCTGAACTGATTCAATGATCCATGGGAACAATGACCATGTGTTGTACTACTATATATTTTCCTGATGTATAATGCTTCTTCTTCTTTCTTTTTTCTGCTAGAGTTTATGAAAGTTTTGGATTGGTCCAATAAGACACTTTGTTTTTATTTTTGTCATGTGGTCTGTTATGTTTTATGTTTTAGGACAATAAAATCAGATCTTATCAAACTCTTGGTCCATTGCTTTAATCAAAGGCTCATTAATCTTTATACATAGAATCTTAAATAAAGCTATTTATCAATAGTTAAGCAGATTAAATTTTTTAAAATTACAAAAAAATCTTCAACATATTGCAAATAGAATGGCACACAATCAGTCTCCTATATATTAATCCAGAATATTTTAAGAAAAAACCTTACCCTTACCCTGATGTGTAAATAAAAAGTGTATTTCACTAGACCATTCGTCTGTGGTATATCTCAAATTTCTTTTACACGTTACTTTTTGGTTAAAAAAACGAAATAAATCCTTAAAGAACGCAGCTTTCGGAATTGAACATGCAACATGAAAAACATTATTCGAACACGTACGTAACCAGTCGAGCTAAGAAGCATATAGCTTTTACATGTTGCTTTGACATTTGACCTGTTGAAAAATGAGAATATCATGTTTCGTGAGTATTAATTAGAATCATAAATCGTATGTGTTCACAAACTCACAGATAACTAGTCTTTTTTTATATCTGCTAATCTGCAACATATTTTAACATGTTTTTAGCAAAAAAAGAAAACATATTTTGACATGTCATCACTGTATAACTTTGTATATGATGATTAATTATTAGAAACATACATCATCTGTGTAACAACCTCGCATTTCATAATCTCCATTTTACATGAACAAGTTAACCATATGCAAATAATCAAAACCAAATTCGTAATTGATCATAGTTGAGCATGCTTCTTTGTCTGATACATGTATATCATACGTTCAATATTATAATAGTCTAAATCAGATAATTTGTTTGAAATATGTGTATATGTATATATTGTTAAATTAACCCAACAAAGAAACTGTATACAAATGTGGTCGGTACAAAAAAAATGTGGTCGGTAATGAAAATAGCATGCATATTATACATTTAAATTTAATATTATTATAGTTTAACTATATGGTTTGTGAGAAAACATGTATATTGTAGTTCTATTATTATTGGCGGCACATCAATCTTATGGTGTATGTTTTGTAATATTGTTAAATCAAACCGAACAGTATGACGGAGTTATAAAATACTCTAAAATTAAGATAAGACATGCCTTTTGTGCAAGAAAAACTTATATAAATAAGAAAAACACACTGGGAGAGATGGTTGATACAAAGTCATCTAACTAATGAAATCAGAAACCTGGTCTCAATACCACCACCCTACATCTTTTTTCATCAATTTTTTTTTTTCATCAAAAAGAAAAAATTATACAATAAACATTAAAAATAATAGTATTGGCAAATTAAATATGTATATGTGTTTCAATTTTTTTTAATATGCATACCATTATGTTATTTTTTATATAACCATATATATGTTAGGCTGAACATTTGTAATTGTAATTATGGACCAAAATATATTTTAAATTTACGATGAGTCTCATTGATTTGAGCTTAAAATTTTTACCACCCAGTTTATACCTATAAAACCGTAATATGGTCAACAAATGAATTTTTATTACAAAATCATGTTCAACAGTTTCTCTTAATATTTTACTTTAACATCATTGATAACCATTTTAATGGTTTTAAAACCAAAAGTTTAAAAATTGTTTTAAAAAATGAATTACTTTTGACTTAATTTTCCAAATAGTTTTTAATGGTTTCAACTGGACGACTAAATTGATACAACTTAATTTTTGCTTTAAGTCGTTAACTATATATATATATATATATTATTTAATTTGAATATCTATTAAATAAAATCCAAGTTAATACAATTTTATGATCTTTTGTATCTTGTTATAACAAAACAAATTAAGCTATTGACCACAAAATTTTTAAAGTGGGATTTTCAAAATTTCTAATAATTTATAGTCATTTTAAAAAATTCAAAATTAAATATCTTTAATAATATAAAATTAGATAAAAAGAGCTAAGATACAAAAATTTGTTATTTGATAATTCATGTACCACAAACGGAGAATATTAAGGCGGACAGTTTAGCACGCAATGCCAGGAAATAATCGTATTTCGTCTTTCAAATGAATGCAAAGCCACCAGTTTTGTTGATAAAGTCTAGTTGAAACTGCTTTAAGTTAATGACAAAAAAATGGTTAGTTTAATAAAACATATAATATAAGTTGATACGTAGTTAAAAAAAATACTGTAATGTTTTCAATTAATATATATGGGGATTTTCCTTAGAATACGCTCGATAAGCTACTTATTTGACAATCCTTATTTGATTATCTTACTTGGGCAAGTGATACTATTTTCAATTCTCTTATTCTCCATCTGTTTCTAAATGATAGATGTTTTAGAATTTTCACATTTTTTAATAAAACACATTAAAACTTAGGTATAAAGTATAGTTTTTTATAGTTTTATACCTCTAATATTTATAAACCAATAAGATTTTACAAAATTCGATCAATGTTTCTGAACTTTACAATTTTTCTTTATTAATTGACAAAAATTCTATTAGAAATGTAAAAATATATCTTTTAAAAATATTTTTGTTATAGAACATCCATATTTAAGAAACGGAGGGAATATTTGTTTTTTTGTACATCAATTTTCTTGTATTCGTTTTATTCTTTTATTTTAACGCTGATTTATTATGATATTACAATTATTAGGAATATTACATAGACGATTCGACAACCGACAATACTACATGTCTTATGAAAATCTACGCTTAATTGCATCACTTGAGCTGTCATATGAAGATCCACGTCTGACCAGATTTACTTGCACCATGTTGAAGATCCTTTGTAAATCGTGTTCTCTCCGGGACTTGAAACCTGGATTTAAGATAATCTGCAATAAATTGCATAGTCTGGGAATCAAACTCCAAACTTGGATGTAAAAGTTTTAAGACCTTAACTATTATACTACAGTGCTTCCACATATTCGTTTTATTCGTGTGATCATTATGAATACTTGTCATTTATGTATTGAGTTAGTATGGTAATGTATGCAAAGATCATATTGTGTGTATCGTTATACTTAAAACGTATTTAGTAGGGAATGAATCACGAGTATTTTATTTCCTTATTTGATAATCATATCTTTTGATATATTTGCAAGGAGACTGCAAATGCGTAACTGACCTTTCAAAAGAGTTAAGATGCAACCTCTTAGGATAGTTCGGTCAAAAAATCATTAACCGAAACAATTTAGTATAACCTCTATAAATTAATAATCTATAAATTAATAACTTTTATAATTTAATAAATTTTGCCGGTCTGAAGTTGAGCCGGTGTTAAATAAAACATAAATCGATAAAATAATAAGATAATAATATTTTTAAATTTTCTGTGTAAATATATCGTCTCCTTAAAATCATAAATTAATAATCTATCTATGTATATATTTTTTATAAGTACAAGTTAGATAATATATTTTTAGTTTAATATTCACAATGAAAATTCTTTATTTTTCTTAACATTTCAATATATTTTGATAATATTTAGTAAAATTATACTGAAAACCACTTAACAATTCTATGAAACATAAAATTATACATAAAATAAGATAATAAAACAATATGGAAGTCAAATTAATAAAATTTAAATAATGTACATAAAATAAAATAAAATATTTTTTTTCTTATATAAATAAAAATAGAAAAAATAGAAAAAACTAAATAAGGAAACTTTTGTAAATTAATATTTCTATTAATTAATAAAATTTCAAAGTCTCAACATTATTAATTTATAGAGGTTTTACTATACTAGTTAATACGTAATTTGCCTTTCACCAATTTAAATGAGAGCAATTTAAGATTCTGTTTTAAATGAGAGCAAAGACAAATCAGAAAACCACGTACATTATTCCATAACAATAAATAATCAATTAAGAAAAAACAATAAATAATCAACCAAAAGCAGTACAAAAGAAACAGCCCAATTTTAGCCGATGATTACTAATTATTAGTTAGTAACAAGAATCAAGTTCTTTATTTTAGAACTAGATGTATTCTAACAGTTCACCGAAACATATTACTCTATATAAGCAGATACAATAGACAAACACTTCTCATTCTGTCTTAAAGGCATTTTTTATAACACAAAACCCTTACTTTATATATATATACCCTGCAAAACAAGAAGATGACTTTCATTGCTTCTGCGTTTATAAAGACTTTGTGTTTGTTTCTCCTGTTCGTCACCGCCGTTGCAAGTCGGCCGACCAACAGGCCAAAGGTTTTTAACGTCCAACGTTACGGTGCCAAAGCTGACGGAAAAACTGATAACGCCAAGGTAAGTGTACATAACCAATATAAAAACAGTAAAATAAACATTTTTCTGACTTTTTGTTTAACTTGTCCAAATTAGGCGTTCACAAGCATATGGAACAGCGCATGCACAAGGAAAAGTGGTAATAGTAAAATCTACGTACCCAAAGGAACATTTTATCTCGGTGGTGTAGAGTTCGTAGGACCATGCGCGAATCAGATTGAATTTGTTATCGATGGAACTTTGTTGGCTCCTGCAAACCCTAGGGACATTAAGCAGGACATATGGATTAACTTCAGGTATATTAACAATCTTATGATCTCCGGTGCCGGTACACTCGACGGCCAAGGGAAAGAGTCTTGGCCCCTAAATGACTGTCACAAAAACCCCAATTGTCCTAAGTTAGCCATGGTACCACTTCTTAATCATCTTACATATTGCTTTATTATATGATTTTACAATGAAAATTATGTAATTCAGTTATTTTCTATTACACAGTGAATTTTGTAGATTTAATTATTTAGATATAAAACCTTATGAAAGTGAATATCATTTTGAAGATGGTAATATCCGCATAACTATATTTTAGAATAGCCCGGTGGTAAAGTATTTCAATACGGGGTCTCCACTAAAAATCAGACTTTAAGTTATTGATTATGTTACAATATTTTTAAAGAGTTGCAGTACCTAAAACCCAGTAGAATATAAAATATCTCAAAAATTCTTATTTGAAAAACTATTGTTTCCCTTTTCTGTTTTTATTTCTTTTGTTTTAAATCTTTAGATATCTAAAGAGTGCTTTGTTACTCAAGTCACCAAATGTCTTACTAAACTTTATTATTATCATAGACCATGGGATTTGCATTCGTGAACAACTCAAGAATCAGTGGGATAACATCACTCAACAGCAAAATGGGACACTTCAACTTCTTCTCTGTCCATCACTTCAACATCACCGACGTCACTATAACAGCTCCCGGCGATAGCCCCAACACCGACGGGTTAAAGTTTGGGTTTTGTAGCAACGTTAACATCTCCAACACACATATTGGTACCGGAGACGACTGTATCGCGATTCTTTCCGGAACAAGTAACATGGATATCTCTGATGTCAATTGTGGTCCCGGACATGGGATCAGCGTTGGAAGCTTAGGGAAGAACAAAGAAGAGAAGGATGTTAATGGCTTAACCGTAAGAGACATAGTCTTTAACGGCACAAGCGATGGTATTCGAATCAAGACTTGGGAATCTTCAGCTTCCAAGATCTTGGTTTCTAACTTTGTGTACGAGAATATTCAGATGATTAATGTCGGAAACCCTATCAACATCGACCAGAAGTATTGTCCCCACCCACCCTGTGAAAAGAAGGTGAACCCTCTCAGCAAGATACAATTATATAATTCTTGTCTCTAATTACTACAACAAAAGAAAAACTAAAGTTGTGTTTTGTTTTTTTTTCAGGGAGAGTCACATGTTCAAATCCAAGACCTTAAGTTAAAGAACATATATGGAACATCAACAAACAAAGTGGCGGTGAATCTACAATGTAGCAAGAGCTTTCCGTGCAAGAATGTTGAGCTAACTGACATTAACCTAGAGCATAAGGGAGTCGAGGGTGGTCCTTCCACTGCAGTATGCGAGAATGTTGATGGTTCTGCACGTGGCAAGATGGTTCCTCAACATTGTCTAAACTGATTCAACGACCTATGGGAACACTGACCGTGTGTAGTACTATTTTATATTTTCTTATATTTTTATATAATTTATACGTGCTGTGTTGCTTCTTCTTTTTTTTTTTTTGCTTCTTCTTTTTCTTTTTTTTTTCTGCTAGTTTATAAAAGTTTTTGATTGGTGCAATAAAGAAGTGAATACACTTTTGTGTTTTTTTTTATCTGTAGTATATTTTTTGTTATATAGAACAAAAAAGTGTACAATCTTATTTTATTAATAATCATATACCTAATTAACGAATATGTAAGAACTATAAGATCATATTTTGTAACAGGTTTAAATGTTTTTGAAGAAATTTGGCTATACTGATGTGATGTATTATATCAATTTCTATGTATTTTTTTATAAACAATGTTATTAAATATATAAGTAAAACATTTAGACAAAAATAGCAACCCTGTCTAAGTTTTCATGAAATAGTATCTTAAAAGAAATAAAACAAAATATGTTATAAAAAATAAATAAAACATCTTATATATAATACAACAATCTAGTTTCCCAGCTACACCAAGTGTGTAATCTGGTGCAAAACATCTGAAGTATCAAAATATGCCAGCAGCATCACCAATTATATGATACATGTATGAACTAAATAATTATATGGGGTAAACTACATAAGTGGTTTTAATTGATTTTATGAATTATTAATGGGGTCAATTGGTAATTACCAAAAACTCAAAAAAAAATTGGACAAAAAGATAAACTCAATAAAAAACCTGAAAACCCGACCCTAAGTACGAACCCCAGCGAACATAAAGAACATGACTTTAACACAAATCGATCCGGAGATTTTGTAACACGGAAAAACATAAAGAGATGGAGATACTAATAGAAAGCGATAGATATTACGAACCCTATCAACATCACTTAGTCTTCTTGTTCGTAGAGACAGAGAGACTGAGAGAAAGAAAATGATAACAGAGAACACCTTCAAGAAGATGTTATTCTCAGTACTCGAATCAGGTATGACTAATGTAACAATTCAAGAATATCACACTGTAACAAGGAACAGACCACAGAAGCTACCTTTGTCTCCTGCGGCTCTTTCACCAATGGCTCCATTCCACACGTTCATGCCGTCGATGTTTTTCTCCTTATTCTTAAGAGACACCCTAAAACTGTCGTCATCTCATTTTCGGGTAAATCATGTTCGTAGACTTAGTCTGGGTCAGGTTTTACGTTTTTAATTGAGTTTTTGTTAATTACCGATTGACCCCATTAATAAGTCACAAAATCAATTAAAACCATTTATGTAGTTTACACCATATAGTTATTTAGTTCATACATGTAGTATGTATTATCATATGGTTGGTGATTCTGTTGACATATTTTGATACTTCAGATGTTTCGCACCATATTACTTTTTTTTTTGACAAGAGCATACTTGGTGCACCATATTACACCATACTTGGTGTAGCTGAGAAACTTTTTTCCTAGATATTAAACTAAGAAGTATTTTAAAATTTAGAACACCATGATGTGTATTTTTCAGGTTGTCTTCTAACAACAACATGCTGCACTTTTGTTTCTGTATTTTTTTCTCTGTTACACTGATCATGATATGTGTAACCATGTATCTTTCCTTTGATACAAAGACTTTCAATGCTTGTGTGGTTTGATAGTTTTAGACTTATAGTGGCCATTGTGACTAATGACTATCTTTTTTTTTGAAAACTGTCATGTGGAGCAGCTTTGTGACACGTAATTGGTTGTGAACTTGTGAAGTAAGAGTCTTTTTAGCCGTTTCCATTCACCTGATTTATCCTTGAACATAGAAGAGAGTTTCTCTACCACACTGTGGAACGTCATGTAGTGCACTCTTGCCAGAAAATTTTAGAGGTATCTCACTCATTAATTACAGTATGCGATGTTACTGCGTTCGAGTAGAAAGGCTTTTTAATTTTCTGCTGTACTCAAAGTGTAGCCATTTTATGTATGGTGTGCTAGTAAACGTTGAAAGGATTTTTAAAATCTACCATTTTCAGGATATGATGTTTGCACTTCTCTAGGGCATACCCCAAGCTTAAAAGTTGTTGTTATTGGTACGTTTGTGTGAAAACAGAAACTATTGTACTAGGCTGGGAGCCTGGGACGAAGCTCTTGAGATTGTTTTCTCCCAACTTCGATACACAACAATAGTGTGGAAATCTTGTCTTATAGATTTTATTTTTGTTTTTGTTTCGAATGCTTTAGATAAAGAGGATCCTGGCAAAGGCGTCATTGTTGAGATGCCAGGTGGAAGTAGTAACCAGAATTGCTCAACTCTCAGTTTCGGTTATCTGTCAGAAAAATAAAGTTAATGAAAGGATTTGTATATCGCACGTTTTACTTGAGTTTATTAAGTGAGATTGATTTTAGCAGTTTCTAGTACTTAAACCTCATCCACACCTTTTTTTTCCACTCTGGAGATATCTGGTCCCTGTAATTTTGTAAGTGTCCAGTAACTCATCTATTTGCTCTTTTTCCTATTACCTTTCGTTTTTTTTGTGCAACTTCCTATTACCTTTCGAAGTACCATTTCTTATAAGAAGTTTTATGCTATGTTACTGCATTATACTCTGGCAATCTTGAGTATTATTAGCATCTCAATTTCTTTTTTTCTCTAAGAAGTACGGACGCTGGCTAGTTATGGAACTGCCATTTTTATTTTATTGTTGTGGCCATTGGAAGGACTTGTGAAATAAGTAAGAGACCATTCAAATCTTAATATGCATTGTCAGTGACAGTGAATTGCAGAGTTTGTAGATGTACGTCAAAACAAATATTATTGAACTAACGGCAGAACAAGTAGTAAAGACCTTGATATCTGTTTGGCATATCCTTGTCTTAACTTTTCACACTAGAGTTTGTTTAATTACTTTACTGAATATATGATCTTGTTCCTCTCAATGATTCGTCTTAAATTAAAGGATATTGTTTCACTGGTTCACTGGCAGGCTACTGAGCGACGACATCCTTATGGTTGTGCAGTAGCTATATCCGGCTACGGTAGTGGATGGAGCTGGTGACTAATCACGTGTGCACATCATTTTCTATTGGAATATGTTTAGATGTCGTATGAATTTGATGTAAATTGATGAACAGTCACATCAGTCTCTTCGGCACAATTATTCGGATTTGCATTGACTCTTTCAACCAATTATTATGCCCTTTCTCTTTGCCATTACATGACTCCCAAGTTATAAAAAGGTGTCTCTCCTTTTTACATTGTCCTGTTATTGATCTTTTAAGAAAGGAAAGAATCTTGTTGATCATTTGATAGAAACAATGTGAGCCTTGTGGCACTTGCAACGATTTACTGCATCTGGCTTGAAAGAAACAAGAGGCTCCATGACAACATTTCCACCCCTTCTCGAGCTGTCTTCAAGCAATTGGATCGCTTTATCAGGGACGCCATTCTGTCAAAGAGGAATCAGAGGCAGTATGGTACTCTGATGCAGGAGTGGCTTCGCTATGAGTGAGCTGCAACGGGTTCTCTTATTCACCAGCTTAACATTTTAGGCTTTACCTTATTTTATTTTTTTGCCAAGGTCAATCCTAATCCGATCTAAATCTTTTGTAAAAAGTTACAAACTCTTTCCTATTAAATGGTAATTCATATATTGCAAAAAGAAACAATGTGAGCCATTAGTGATCTGCGGCCTTTGCTCTTTAGAGATTTCTGTCCCTGCCTCTTGATGCGGATTTTGAAGTTATATTAACCTCTGTGTTGATGTTTTAGACGCATGTTCTTTCTAAGATGTTATTTTCTCGCATTCTATATTTAAAGCTTGTTGGTAAAAAACGTGCGCAAACTTCGATATACAAAAAGCAGTGTAGCCCACTAATGGCGGAGCAGATGGAGAATCCAACGAGCTAGTCGGATTGTGTACATTGGTGCATCCGTGCATGTCCTTCAAGATACTCGGTAAGCAAGAAAACATTCTCTGGTCGAGTAAATTGTTGAAGATAATCATGAAGTTAACTTAGAAGACAAGTAATACTAATCCTAATAGAGATATGATTAGAAAGAGTAATTTCCTAAGAGTTTAGGAAATTTAGATATCTATATAAAGAGTTGCAAGAGTGTTGCATACCTTTAAGAGTTTTAGAATTTGTGAGTTGTGAGCTTAAGGTTTTTGAGTATTTCCTTAAGAGAGATTAATAAAGAGAGTTCTTTATAAAGTTTGCGCTTAACCTAAAACAAGATTTGGTATCAGAGCTTAGGTTAAATCACGAGCAATGGGAGACGTTAAAGATATTATACCAGCTATAAACAAAGCTGCAGAAGGAGGAACTGCTATGATAAGATGTCCGATGTTGAATGCTACGAACTATACGGTTTGGGCGATGAAGATGAGAGTTATGCTTGAGCTTCACAAGGCGTGGGAGGCCATTGAAGCTGAAACAGATGATGCACAGAAAAACACCGTCGCAAAAGCTTTGTTGTTCACAGCAATTCCGGAAGGATTACTTCTTCAAGTGGGAAGTGCAGGATCTGCAAAGAAGATTTGGGATGCAATTAAAATCCGACATGTTGGGGCTGATAGGGTAAGAGAGGCAAGATTACAAACCTTGCAAACTGAGTTTGATCGACTAAGTATGAAGAAGAAGAAACAGAGGAAAGTACAGAGCAAGTGCAGTTAAGGAAGTCGACAAGAACAATCAAAAGTCCGAGCTACCTAAGTGACTATGTCCTAGTGGGAGAGGAAGAGGGAGAGAGACTTCTCCTGCTCATAAATGAAGAACCATGTGATTTTTCTGAAGCTATAAAAGAGAAGGTATGGAGAAAAGCTTGTGATGATGAGATCAAGAGCATAATTAAAAACAATACGTGGGAGTTAACAGACCTACCCGAGGGAGCTAAAGCAATAGGACTCAAGTGGGTTTTCAAAATCAAACGCAATTCTGACGGTAGCATCAACAGGCACAAATCCAGATTAGTGGCAAAGGGATATATTCAGAGACATGGTGTAGACTTTGAAGAGGTGTTTGCACCTGTAGCTCGCATTGAGACAGTAAGATTCATTATTGGTCTTGCAGCATCAAAAGGATGGGAGATACATCACTTAGATGTTAAAACCGCTTTCCTCCATGGAGAATTAAAAGAAGACGTCTACGTTAAGCAACCAGAAGGGTTCGTGATCGAGGGAAGTGAGCACAAGGTTTACAAGTTAAAGAAAGCGTTGTACGGTCTAAGGCAAGCTCCCAGAGCATGGAATGAGAAGCTGAACAATGTACTCGAGAAACTGAAGTTCATAAAGTGCTCCAAGGAAGCATCACTATACCACAAGCGACGACAAGGAGATCTCTTGCTAGTAGCCGTATATGTTGATGATCTCCTAGTAACAGGTTCTGATCGCGACATGATCTTTGAGTTTAAAGAGGAGATGGCGAAGATATTTGAGATGAGTGATCTCGGATTGTTAACTTATTACTTGGGAATTGAAGTACTACAACACGAAGGCGGAATCACACTTAAACAGGAGAGATATGCTAACAGAATACTTCAAGAGACAGGAATGGATGAGTGCAATGCTGTGCACATACCGATGGAGGCTGGCCTCGTATTATCAAAATCACAGGAGCAGGACAACGTTGATGAAACAGAGTTTCGGAAGAACATAGGCTGCCTGCGATATTTATTGCACACACGGCCTGATCTTGCATTCAGCGTTGGGATACTTAGTCGATATATGCACCAACCAAAGACATCTCATGCTGCTGCATTAAAAGCCATCATTCGGTATCTCAAAGGAACAACGAGTTATGGTCTAACTTACAGACGAACAAGTGAGATGGAACTGGTAGGATATTGTGATAGTAGTCATAATATTGATGAGGATGATGGAAGAAGTACTACAGGACATATTTTCTACTTGAATAATTGTCCTATTACATGGTGTTCTCAAAAGCAAGAAACAGTGGCACTATCCTCCTGTGAAGCTGAGTTTATGGCAGCAACAGAGGCAGCTAAACAAGCAATCTGGCTTCAAGAGTTACTTGGAGAAATCATGGAGACAACATACGATCAGGTAAAGGTTTACATTGATAATAAATCTGCCATAGCACTTACTAGAAATCCAGTATTCCATGGGAGAAGCAAGCATATACACAAGCGTTATCACTTCATACGAGAGTGTGTAGAGAATGGGCAGATCGACGTTCAGCATATTCCAGGAGTGGATCAAAAGGCTGACATTTTGACTAAGGCACTTGGGAGAACTAAATTCAAAGAGATGAGGGATTTAGTTGGAGTTCAAGATATGGCTAACTTCAAGATTAAGGGGGAAAATGTTGAAGATAATCATGAAGTTAACTTAGAAGACAAGTAATACTAATCCTAATAGAGATATGATTAGAAAGAGTAATTTCCTAAGAGTTTAGGAAATTTAGATATCTATATAAAGAGTTGCAAGAGTGTTGCATACCTTTAAGAATTTTAGAATTTGTGAGTTGTGAGCTTAAGGTTTTTGAGTATTTCCTTAAGAGAGATTAATAAAGAGAGTTCTTTATAAAGTTTGTGCTTAACCTAAAACAAGATAAATGACCCCGTTTTAATCATGTTTTGAGCGTGGAAAGATAGGCCTTGCCAAGAAATGTGATTTATATTGCCTCGCTGATATAAAAACATAATTAAAGAGTTTAGACTAAATCTAAGATGAAAAACGGCCTCCTACATATGCAGCTATAAAAAAGAAGTGGTCGCTAGTGTAATCTATCTTCAGAAAGTTATGAAATTCATTACTTAGAAGTTAGAATGGATAAGCAAAACGGTTCTACATTACATCACTCTTGCACTCACTGAAATGTTTCTTAGGCTAAATTAAATTTCATTAGAAGCTAATATAGTAGATTGAAAATGTTTATTCTCATCAACTTTAGGAGATGGGAGTATTCTTCATGCTATATGATGGTGAGTCTGGTTTGTCTTTTTTTCAGACACTCTGGATATTGTCTATATCAGAAATGACAAAAGATATATATATATATATAGCTACATGTTTTTTAATTAATATTTGTTTTCAAATAGCCCACCTGTGAACTACCGTTGCTTTTTGAAGGAAATTATTTATATCACAGCTATGTACGTTATCACAATCTTTTATGCATGTTTGTATAGAATGGAATACAAGGAAAATAGTTAAATAATAGAACTTTTTATATGCAACATGTCACATTGGAATATAGAAACACCAAAGAGCGTATCTCTCTTTGGACTTGTCAGAATTTTATGTTCACATGGAAATGAATATTTATTAGATTTTGTAAAATAACACATATTAAACCTTATGGATTTATAATTTAATAAAAATATTAGTCAAAAATGTTAAATAGGGCAGCAAATAAAAGAAAAGACAGATAAAAATAAGAAAGGTGGGGAGATTTAAATGTCATTTACAAAAAAGGGAAAACATTAATAGTAGCCTCCTTGCCAACTTGCATCTCAACTTGCAATTCTTTCTTCTTTCTTTACATGAAAATGTTTACTTATATTTCGTAGTTATGATAATACAACTAATAATCAGATCTAAACAAATCAAATTGTTTCTTTATTAATATGTAGTGTTTATTTATGGAATATTTTTCTTTGCAACTTGCATGCTTTATTTCTTTCTATAACAAGTTGGATTTATTACACCCCCCCCCCCCCCTGCGTTTTACGTACGATCATATACATTTCTATATGTATAGTATATCTATTCAATGTTGAATTTGGTTTCACAAGTCTCGAAATTTTGCTCTTGGAAACTTTGAAAGAAAGAGGTCGTTTCATCATGCTCAACGGGCTCTTTATTTCAGAAAACGAAATAATATCTAATTTCAGATTTTGTATTTTACATTCTATGCATGATATATATACTTAAGGATAAGGAAATCTGGAAAAGCTAAGTGTTGGCATTTGAATTATTGTAACGGTTCACACATCCCAAAAATCAAATAGACTTGATGAATTTATCACTTTGGCAGTAACAGTACACTATTGTAGGGTCTTTTTTTCCAACAAAAACAATTATTAATGGAAAGTTTGTTAATGAAATGACATAATTTGAAAATTTGTAGTTTCGGAATAAGGAAGATAATTCTAGTGCTGTAATCTCCTTTTCAGTCTGCCAAGTTTCAGGTTTACCTGTTTCCATATATCTTGGCCTAGCACTATATATATCATTATTTACATAAATATACCATGCATTATCGTTTTTTTCCGAAAAATACAATAACTATTGAAGAATTGAAATTACAGGCGGATTGGATCGAGTTTATGGTCAAGGATCGAACGTTTCGATTACGTGACAATGATAGATTCCAAGTACAATTATATTGTTTGTACATATTAGGAGAAAGAAAATGATATATAGTTACAAATTTATACTTGTATCTCTCTTAATATACAGGAGCAGCGAATCATATGAACAGCACATGGGTTTTATGATTGCCCTGAAATGCTCAGATCTCTTCATATAGTATGGATATCAGTGATTATGTATATTTCAATGACTACATCTTAATCAAAATGGCGGTGATACATTATTACATACCGCAAAAAGAGATTATATAGTCTCAGAGTTATCGAACTACTCATTAGGTGATTCATAATACGGTTTCACTATTAACCAAAGATCATACATATGCAACGCAACTGGGCACGAGGATTAATATGATGGAAAGAACCTGAACAAACAATGTTTGGTTTATTTTAAAGCTACGAGAGATTTATATATACAAAAGAGTTCAAGAAGATATGATCTTAAAGGTAAACTAAAGTATCGTCGAAACGAACATTTAACAACCCTTAAAACCCTAACTTCGAAAAAACAAAATCATCTCTTTTTTTGTAGTTTAGATTTTTTTTATAAAAAGAAGAATTGATAAATAAATATATTAAAAATGTAATTATGAGAATTTTTGTGGGTTCTCGGCGAGTTTTGCCAGCGATTGCAAGTTGCAACGTACGATGG
Organism: Erucastrum elatum; assembly: GCA_900406325.1. Lineage (NCBI taxonomy): Eukaryota > Viridiplantae > Streptophyta > Magnoliopsida > Brassicales > Brassicaceae > Erucastrum > Erucastrum elatum. The sequence continues at coordinate 34,241 of OVBX01000433.1, forward strand.
TATCGGCGAAGCTACAAGCCTCTTCCTTATCGTTACCCGCTGGTACGTCAACGACGTATGACTCAACGACACGCGTCTTTGAAGCCTGTGGTCCCCACCCACGACGCTAAAACTCATAACGCGGCGATCCTCGTCCATGATCTCAAGTCTCTCTAAGCTAAATGTTGCGGGGAGACCAGAGACGACTCGGACCTCCCTCACGGAACCAACCTCTTGACCGTCTCCGACTGCCACGTGGCAGCTTCTAACGAAGTGTTTGTACGCTTGGGGGTGTTCGAAGCGGCTAAGTATAGACCACACGGCGGAAGACGGAGCGTCCACGTCCTGCACCACGACGGAGAAGCACTGGGAGGGACCCACCACGTGCGTGTGGGAAAGCTCCACGTGATCCGGCACATCTGCCATCCCACGCGCGAGGCTCACTTTCTGTAGCTGTTTGTGGTGGTGGTGGTGATGATAGGTGCTGACGGTGGCGTTGGCTGCTTCTACGGCGGTGGAATATGAATATCTCTGAAACTCTATTGACGTTGGCATTTTTATATCGATGTATGTAAAAAAGCAAACTCCTCTCTCTGTCTCTTTCTTTTATTATTCTCTGGCTCTCTTTTTCCAAAGAAGAGAGAAACGGTTTGCTTCGTGAATTCCTTTGAGATGATGTAATAAGATGTTGTGATATATATAAGGAGGGTGTAAATATATAAAAAATGCAAGTATATGTGGACAATAGATCGATAGAGAAAGAGAGAGAAAGTATGACTTTATGTTAGAGAGGGAGAGAAGTCAGTTTTTGTGGGTTCGTCGGCTGTCCACTTGGGATTTGTTTCGAAGTTTGTATTCTGGACGAAGAAATTCTCACTTTGTATCAAGGACCGGCCCGGTTACCCAGGAAACTTTACGGATAGGTTATTGATAAACCATACCATAAGAGCAGCATGCCCATTAGCAAACCCGTGGGGGCTCGATTCCAAAAATCACTTTTTCATTAGTTTCTTTTTTCCATTTGTTTTTTCCATGAAATAATTAATAAACGGATCGGTCGTAGGCCACCGCTACGTGTCATGGAACCCGGAACATTAGTTGAAGTGCCCTTTACCAACGACCATTTGGGACTTAGGTTCACCAAAATCACATTATTATATATATATGTATATATATATTTTTTTGGAATTGTGTGAACTCCCTTTCTAAACCTCTAATGTGGATGTTCTTATCCACTTAGGACGAAGTTCGTAAGAGAATATAAAAATCTATTTCTTAGTTTTTTACTAAAAAGTTAAGAAACTGTTTCACAATAATGATGATGTTCTTAAAAAATATAATGATGCTCTTACCAAGTAAAAACAACCAAGTAAATGCCCCATAGAATTATATTTTGTTCCAAATGAGATATTAGAAAAAAAATATAATGTATAATGTAATGATACTATAACCTCTAATGTTCTGTTTTTACTTGGTTGTTTGATGAGTATATTAGTATTTGTTATCAGTATCACAAGGAATGCTCCATTGAATTATAATTTGTTCCAAATGAGATATTTTTTCTAAAATCTGAAGAAGAAAAAAACTAAAAGCTCAAAAATCCAATCCAAACCAAACAGAACCAAATAACCAGCACATCCCTACCAAGAAAAACTCATAATAAAAGGGGTGTTAATCAAAGATACATTAATGATGTAGCCGAAGCTTATATGATAAAACTAGAGATTCGTTGATTTTGAGAATACCCGGAAAACTATGATAATCACAAAGATCTTATTTAGTCTAAGAATGCGTAAGATCAATGTCTTCATAAATTCATTGAGATCACCAATGATCTACCGAAAATAAAGAACAAAAAATAAACTCTTAACTTTATTAATCAAATCATAAACTGAATACAAACTTAACCTTATACAGCTATATACAATCAAACCAAAAACCCCTATAATAACAAACATAATTATCTAAAATAATTAGTAAAATCAAATAATAAATATTTAGAAATATCCTAAATATTATCTGCATCAATTTATAATGACTGTTAAAATTTTAAATTATATAATTATTAGGTAATAAATATTCTAACATTCTTATAAAATCAAGTGTTATTCGTTTGATAATTCTTTAATTAATGACATATTCAATCTATTGTTCTCTATAATTTCATCAAAATTTAATATTATTAGGACTTGAATTCTTAAAAAAATGTATCTTAATGTGAATATTATTATATAATGAAATATTTTGGGGTAGGTTACAATAAATCAGCCTAAAATTCGTATGATACTTTTTACATACTTTTTTATGTATTCTTACTTTTTTTTGCTAAATATTCATATGAAATATATATATATATACAAATATTATTTCCTCTTGTATATACGAACACACGTCGGTCTAATAAATAAATAACATGTATATTTATCGTCTAAAATTCAAAATGTTATTATTTGGGGGGAAGTTTCAATTATACCACAAGTTTGATATAAATTAGAGGATCACGTAAAAAGAGTTAGATCATCTCCAATTTAAAACTCAAATTTTCTCCAAAATAGAATAAAATAAAATATGAAGTAAGAAAAATAAGTAGGATTGGAGTTACCCTTATTAATCACTTACATTGACGCAAGAAAGGAAAAAAGGAAAAGACATTTCCTACCAAAATAATGATCTGTTAGAAATATGATTATATCAGCCCTACGGGCGGGTGAATAAATGAACGAACAATCGAATAGCAATATATGATATTTCAAAATTTTAATTACAATCTGATAGTTTTAATTTATTTTCAGTAAAAGAATAATATAAGCTTTTATTTTAATTACCATCTCGCTTATTGATATTCTATTTTTTTACTGTATGCTTATGTTTATCTTCTTTCGTAGTTCCGATTTTGTAATGCATAAGGTTTGTTAAAGTGTAATCTTTTTTTTGTATATATGCCTGTGAGAACTTATTTCATGTTCATATATTGAAAATCTGTTTATTTTATTTACATGTTTTTTTTTATCAACATTTACATGTTCTTTTATATATTTTGTAATGATCTTTATGATTTATTGTCTTTGATATCAAGATGTGCTCTAAAATACTACCTACATTATTTTTATTCTGCTACCATGGGTTTATAATTATTATTATTATTATTGTTGCTGTTGTTGTTGTTGTTGTTGTTGTTGTTATTATTATTATTATTATTATTATTATTATTATTATTATTATTATTATTATTATTATTATTATTATTATTATTATTATTATTATTATTATTATTA
>OVBX01000434.1:0-41912 GCA_900406325.1 Erucastrum elatum
GACGTGGTTCCAAGAAACCTTCTTCCAAGTTGTAGATAAACATCTGTTTATCTTTTACATAGTATTTTGTCTCTTGAATAATAATATCTTTGTTTGGTTTTCAAGTGTAACGCTCATCAAATTAAAGTAGGGTGAGATTCCTGTCTCAGTTTAAGACGTGTGTATAACTGGAAAGATGGAATCTGTGCTCGTTAATAAATCTGGTATAATTTATCGTCACACTACTATATATATATAACAACGCACCATCTACTATATACTAAAAGATGGATATTCCAAAACAGTACCTATCATTCTTCTTATTGATTATCTTTATACCTACAAATGCTGACCCCAAACATAGCGTTCCAGTTCCAAACGGTCCATCAACAGCAGGATCTGTATTTCCTCCTTTCGGAAAAATAACTGTACAGATTATCAACGATCTTGGTAACACACTAACGTTGAAGTATCACTGTAAATCAAAAGACGATGACTTTGGTATACTGAGTTTGCAACCGGGTGAGTCGTGGTCGTTTAAATTTCATCGTCAGTTCTTCGGAAGGACATTGTTTTCCTGTAGTTTTGTGTTGCCAAATGGAAGGTATACGTTCAACATATATGAAGACCACCGAGAGAGCGCCGGCGATGACTGGTGCCAAAAGTGTGTGTGGAAGATAAGACAAACCGGACCTTGTAGGTTTAACGATGTAACTAAACAGTTTGATCTTTGTTATTCTTGGAACAAGTCCTTGTATTCACCAAGAAGAATTACATAATATATAACTTATATTATTCCATCTTATAATAGGAGTATTCATCAAAGATACTACTAATAATAACAGTTGATAGTGGTTATTCATGTATATACAAGGACAGGTAAAGCCCAGTAGTGTCTTAATAATCCTACTTAGGTGTTGTATGAACAGCGGCAACGGTAGATACCATTGTGTCCACACCACAGATGTTTTGACTTCCCCTGCAGATTTTGTAGTAACCCTTCTCTCCCCACAAGGATCCCCATGAATTCTTTATGATCCAATAAGGCTTCTCCTCGAGACGGAGTGGTGCATAACCCGACGAACCATACCCAACCAAGAGCACTCCATGGTCTTGATTCTTGGAACATACATACGGGCACGACACTCCTCCTATGTAAGTTTGCATCCACAACGCGTTGATCGCAACTGTTGAGAATCAAAGACAACGTGTTAGATCTCTATTTGTAAAATATAAAAAGAAACGTTTTTCTTCTTCTTAAAGAACTTACTAGCCAGAGGACCGTTCTGGACTAGATTTGCAGCGATTTGGTCTTCATCCGCAGAGACGACACTGAAGTTAGAAACTTTGGCAGCGATCATGGTCTTGTCGAACTTGCAAGCAGAACGGTCACGTCCTGTATAAGGATAATCTTGTTCCTTCATAAGACCACCGGTTTTGAGAGTGTACTCAAAAGCGTTGTTCATTAGTCCTCCTTTGCAACCAGCGTCACATGACTTGGGGTCTTTTGGATCACACTGCATGAACAAGACAACTTTAGGAGCTAAAGAACCATAACAATGGAGATATCATTAGACAGAGCAAAAAAACCGTATGGTCGCAATCTATGAGCTGCTGCTCGCTGAGTCTGACAAGCTCTTTAGTCGCTAGAAAATGTGCTCCTTCAAGAGCACCTGCAGCGCTAAACGACCAGCACGATCCGCACAAACCCTATTCAAAATCAAAAACACATTTAGTCTCTCTTACATTACAAAAGCTAATAGGTGTTTTGTTTTCACTAAACCTGGTTTTTAACGGGAGTGACGGCTCCGTGTTCACGCCAATCGAAATCCGTCGGGAGCTCGCTGGTCGGAAGGATCGCCGCCTTCTGAGTGTCGTTAGGAAGAAGGAACCGTCGTTTCAGCCCTAGATACTTGCGGCTGAACTCCTTCGGTGTAACGTCTGAGAACTGCGTGACGCCGTGGACGGCGGAGGGATCGAGTAGCTGGTGACGTCTAGCTCTCAGTACGTTAGCTTTGAATACACGGAAGCGGTGGTCATGCTCGGTTTGGTTCTTGTAAGTCTTCTCGTACTTTGATTTGAACAGAGTGAACTGGTGGTCTAAGTTGAGGAGTTGCTCGTCCTTCTTCTCCTCCCGGACGACTTGCCTGATCGGATTGTTTAAGCTCTTGACAACCTCGCCGGAGATGGAGACTAATAAAGCGGATGCGATGAGGAGGAAGAAGATCACGCGATCCATTGTTCTGTTTTGCTTTTCGGACAAGAGAATGAGAAACTGTTACGAGTTTGTTTAAAAGGAGTGATAAAAGACACGTGGCGCGATATAATTAGCTGTCTTGTTGGAGAGTTCTTTAGAAAGCGACGACATGCGAAGCGACACGTTGCTTGTTGCTTAATATCTTCGTCAGCTAAAGCGATCTTTTTTTTTCCATTTTAATTTTGAACAAAAGTCGAGGGTAAATTCGTAATTACCAGTTCTCCAATTCTTCTCCTCTGCGAACTAGTAGTATCAAGTCCAAGTCCAAATCTCGGAGGTGACTGTTACAGTCATGGAGCTGAGATCGGATTCACGATCGACTTCGTTTTCTTCTCTCCTTCTCGTTGCGTTCCTCGCGGTTCTAAGCGGACTCGTTTCCCGGACCGAGTCGGCTCAGCAACCTTTCCGCCGCGAGCCAGGCCACGCTCACTGGCATCACAGCGCGTTCCTCGACGTGCGAGAGAGCGTGCGATCCGATGTCCGCCGCATGCTTCACTCCCGTGCTGAGGTAAAATTTAATGCGAATCAATTGTCATCGTCAGAAGAAATCGTCACTGTAACTAGCTTTTGTAGAGGTCACGGAAGTGCAATTAGATAGCTCATGATAATTTCGTTCGTGCTTGTGGTTTGTGAATTGTGGGTCCTCTGCTTTTTAATTTTTGCAGGTACCGTTTCAGGTTCCTTTGGAAGTGAATGTAGTGCTTGTAGGTATGAATGGGGATGGAGGATACAGATACGCTGTGGATCCTCACAAATTGGAGGAGTTCTTGAAAGTCAGTTTCTCCACTCATAGGCCTTCATGCCAAGAGACGGGGGAGCCGCTTGATATTGAGCATCGACTGGTTTACAACGTGTTTCCTGTGAGTCTTTAGTGTGATTATTACTGTGCATGTAGTGACTTCTGATGCCAAGATTGTCTCGGAGTCGCCATTGATCTACCACTCAAATATCCTTTTTTTATTTCTTTTTTTAGGTTGGACAGCCTGAACTAATAGCTCTGGAGAAGACAGTGAAAGAAGCCATGGTATCTGCTGGGACTTCTTTAGAGGTTCGCTGATCTTATCATCTCAAATTTAACTCCCTCTCATAACAATTTCATGCACACACACACACCACACACACGTATATATACTGATGAAATGTATTTTTTTCTGCAAAATCTACATTTTAATGTATATGACACTGAGCTGAAAATTTTATTTTTTCATTTAGGCTGACTTTGGAAGATTCTTACCGGCCTATGACGTAGAGGCAACAAAAGTTGAGTCCGCATTTAACCGGCTTTACTCTTATATATTTGATATGGATGTGGGAGCTGGATCAGCAGGGACGGCGGATAAACCCTTACCAAGTGCCATATTTGTGGTGAATTTTGATAAGGTATGTCTCGCATATGGTATGCACAGTGTCCAAATGCTTTACCTGTTCTTGTTCTTATGTGTATTATTTGGAAGAGTTTGATATCGTCTTAGGTTTATAAACCTCATCTTTCTCTTTGTTCTTGAAGATACTTTGTTCTTGTCATGTTTGCATTTATCGGTAATTGATTATATACTGTTGGGCTCTTCTTTAACTCCCCTTTTATTTTCTTTACTCACTATTCAGGTAAGAATGGATCCTCGAAATACAGAGATTGATCTAGACAGCTTGATGTTTGCAAAGCTATCAGAGCTTAGTGATGCAGACAAGGAGAAACAAGAGGGAGATTATATTTATAGATATAGGTACAATGGTGGTGGAGCATCCCAAGTTTGGCTTGGATCAGGCAGGTAAACTCATCTCTGTTTTTATTCCTTGTTGCGGTAAAATATGGATAAAAGTATTCTGTGGGTTCTTTCTCGGCATCTCTTTGTTACTCCTATGAGTGATATAATTGTGCCATAGATGTGATCCAGCAAAATTTTACCACCCTATTCTGAAAGCAATAAATCTATCTAGGTATCATTAAATTATGCATAAGAAAACATCTGTGATATTTTCGTCCCTTGTGTTGATTATTGGTAGCCAGAAATAAATGGAAAAACTTGTAGATGATTACCAAGAAGATAGCAATTTACTTGTTCTAAATTTATTCAAGATATTGCTGGCCTAATTGTTCGATGCTTTATTTCTCTTCTTGTTAGATATGTTGTCATAGATTTGTCTGCCGGGCCTTGTACATATGGGAAGATTGAAACTGAAGAGGGAAGTGTTAGTCCCAGAACATTGCCAAGGATACGAAACATTGTGCTTCCTGGAGAAGTTAGCCCTGTTGGTCATCAGTCTACCCACGATATCTTTTCTGGTCAATTAGCTTCGTTAGTAGCTACTACAATTGAGCACGTCATAGCCCCTGATGTCAGGTAATATATGATACGCAAGACTTTCTAACTTCAAACAATGAAAATTATGCTTAGATGATTCATTCTGAGTGCGACCAGGTTTGAGACGGTAGATTTAGCAACTAGGGTGCTGGTGCCTATCATTGTGCTCCAAAACCACAATCGATATAATATCATGGAAAGAGGACAAAACTACAGCATAAATATTGAAGAGATAGAATCTGAGGTAAGACTTCTTGGGTTAAATGAATGATAAGCGTGAAATAATGGTGGTTCTTATACTTTTATTTTGCCTTCTGAATGGTGTTTTTCATCCGATGAGTCTTTATGATTAGTTAATAGACATGTTAGGCAAGTTCTTACTGCTATAAGAAAGTTAACTCCTGTACAGTTCTCCTACGCACAAGTATTTGACTCTGTAGATTTTCACATGCTAACTGATTCCGAGTCTTTACAGGTAAAGAAAATGATTCATGAGGGCCAAGAAGTAGTGATCGTTGGAGGGTCTCATCCATTACATCGCCATGAGAAATTAGCCATTGCTGTCTCAAAAGCCATGCGTGGGCATTCTCTTCAGGAAACTAAGAAGGACGGAAGATTCCATGTGCATACCAAAACATACCTAGATGGTGCTATCCTCAAAGAAGTGAGTTTCAATAGTTGGCAACTGTGGTTTCCATATAGATCAAGTTCGAAAATTTTGGGCTACCAGAGGAAAAAAAATTGGTTCTTACAGGAGTATAGATTAACCTGCTGTTACTATTCCAACCATTGAAATCTCGCTACTATTCCAACCATTGAAATCTCGTTATTTGTATTAATCACTGCAGGAGATGGAAAGGTCTACTGATGTTCTAGCTGCTGGTTTGCTGGATGTGTCTGACCCTGGGCTCTCTAATAAATACTTCCTCCGCCAGGTAAAACTCATGAATCTTTATGCAAAAATCATTTCGCAAGTTTTTTTCCTTCATGGCAAAGATTCCATTTGTTTGTACTCAGAGCTGGGAAGATGAATCAGAAGGTTCGAGTGATTCCATAGTAAAGCACAAGCCTCTCTGGTCATCTTATAGCTCGAAACTTCTGAAGGGAAAGAAAAAGAAGGCTGTTAAGAAGAAAGGCGATCTCTACCGGACTTACGGAACGAGAGTTATTCCAGTGTGAGTTAATTAACATAAACCTGCTGATCGGAGTATTCATTAGACTGCCAAGCAAGATTCAATAATTTAGGCATTTGTATCACACTCTGAACCAAAACAGCAAATGATCTAAATTATGTACTCTGTATATAGGTTTATACTCTCATTAGCTGATGTGGATCCAATGCTCATGATGGAAGATGAGAGCCTCGTGTGGGCGAGTAATGATGTAGTCATTGTGCTTCAGCATCTAAATGAGAAAATACCTTTGAGGTGAGCAAGACGAAACCACTAGAAAGTAAAAAGCAATGAGAAGCTTGCTACCCTGGTCATCTAAGTCGTTGATGATTTTCTTGTTTCTGCAGTTATGTTTCTGAAACAGAGAGACAGCACGCTGTTCCATCACAAGTACAGCGGCATATACTTGCGGGTATAGCTTCTGCTTTAGGCGGTGTAAGTGCACCATATGAAAAGACTTCTCATGCGCATGAAAGACCCGTCACCAATTGGCTTTGGGCAGCCGGTTGTCACCCGTTTGGACCCTTCTCAAACGTCTCTCAGATGAGTCAAATGCTTCAAGATGTTGCGCTGGTGAGTCCAATCATTCTGGTTTCTGAAAGTAAAATACAATCGAAATCATTCTGAATCTCGTGAGATATGGTATTTTTAATCCGCAGAGGAATACTATTTATGCTCGAGTTGATTCTGCTCTGCACAAAATACGTGAAACATCAGAGGTAAGCCAACTGCAACTTGTAAAAGAAAGAGAAGAGAGAAGAGATTTGTAGTTTCCTCCACAAAAAACTCACCAGTTGTGGTTGTTGTTGTTGATATTATGTGAACAGGCAGTACAAAATTTTGCATCTGATTACCTCAAGACTCCACTTGGAGAGCCAGTGAAAGACAAAAAGAACAAAACAAGAACGGAGCTATGGGTGGAGAAATTCTACAAAAAGACAACCACGTTGCCTGAGCCTTTCCCACACGAGCTAGTCGAACGATTAGAGAAATATCTAGATGTAAGTAAATATAACAAACACAAGATCGATTGTTTTGTTACACTTTTTTTGGTGTGTTAATATTTCATAACAACAGACGGTTGAGGAGCAACTGGTGGATCTCTCGTCTTTGCTATACGATCATAAACTATACGACGCTCATCTCAACAGCTCAGAGATTCTTCAGACCACCATGTTTACACAACAGTAAGTCTCTTCTTACTTGCCTAAATACATTCTTCTTTTCTTCTTCTGAGCAAATAAAATGTAAACACAAACCAAAACTAAACACGGGGTTGCCAGGTACGTAGAGCATGTACTGGAAACAGAAAGGGAGAACATGAGATGCTGTAAGATAGAGTACAAATACACGGTTGGAGTCAAGTCTTATCAAACGTTGGTGTATGGAGGAATACTTATTGCTGGTTTTCTTGTGTACTTCCTCGTCATCTTCTTCTCTTCTCCTCCTTCTCGTTGACCTCTTTTCTTGCTTTGAGGGTCATAGATTTTGTAACAGAGTGTGACTAAATGTTAGTTGACGTATTTATTTTGGAAGCAGTAACAAAGTATCAACCCCTCTTCTGCACAACTGCGATTACTAAAGTTAAAACCTTGTTCGGAAGTGAACTTCGAAACATAGGAACATCTCTCTATTCATGTGACTTGCAAAGAAACTAGGGTTTGGCCGCATCAAACATCACCCTAAAATCTAACATTGATTAGCACAGATTCGTCTCACATAACTATTAACCATACGCGGATTCTTTTTTGGCCTAGATACTATGGATTCTTGGGAGGCTGTAATCCAAATAAACATGATTCTGGTTATCATGTTCACGTCCTGATTGCGTTACACATTTAATTGTGTTACAAGTTGTAACGTATCCATGTATATATAAATCTCTTGAATGCTCGCAACCAAATCGTATTTTACAAAGTAATAACGTTATCAAAAGATAGAAAAAAAAAGCAATTTGAACTTTGAACTGTTCGAACAACCAAAGCTTTCAATGGACAACTATTGAAGTCCCAACCTTCACTTCATGTAATCATGTGTTGGTTGCTTCGTTGAAGCAGCTTGGAAGATACCATCAACCGCATGTCATAACAACTATAACACAAACTTGTAACATAAGTAAATAATCAAAAATAGAAAGACTTTCAGTTTCAATAATAATATCTCACAAATACCAAATCAAAGCTTCAAAAAGTATTTTAAAAAAAAACAGATAATATGATCAGTTTAAAAGTTTTTAAAAAAAACAGGAAAGATACAAAAAAGACAGCTGGGCCAAGCTAACCGAGCATGTGTGTCTCTTCGCCATCATGACCTGTCTCCGCCGCTGGTGGCCGCACCGCCGAGCTGGAGCCAACGGCAGAGATAATAGCATTCAAAGCACGAATCTGCATCTCCATCGCAACAATATAATCAGTGGTTTCCTCTAAAACCACCGGTAACGGTTGTTTCCGACAACCGGGAATTAACCGGCTCAGAAATTTCACTTTCTTCTGCACAGCTGGCAGACCCTTCCCCTTCAGCCTTAAAACCGTTGCTCTCTTCTTCCTCAACCGGTTACCCCCGGTTATCGACACCATCGTCGTCGGATTCGAATTTCTCGGCCGGTTTAGTTTCCTGAACCTGAGCTTCACTCTCACAGCTTTAGATAGTATAGCTCGGCTCCACAGCGTCCTGCCTCTCGCCGTAACCGCCAAGGACCGATAAGCAGCGTCTCGTACTGCTCTACCTCCTCCGCCGCGAGGAGTAGCCAGCTTTGCAGAAGGATCCGCGGCGGCGGCGGCGCTTAGCTGGAGTTCCCTGAGAGATTGAATGATATTAGTAGAGTAGATCTGTTGTTGCTTCTCCGATCTCCATTTCTGCACCGACGACGACGATGGTGGTGGTGGTGAAGTCGGTTTCTTCTTCCGCTTACGTCGAGATTGATCGTAACCGGAGCTCCTCGTAATCGAGTCCATGTGAACTCCTCTGAGAACAGAAAATAGGAAATCAAGAAGGGAGATTAGGGAGAAGAGATTAGTAGAGAGATTAGGGAGATGATTAAAGCAAAGCAAATGGACGTTTACATGTGGCGAGTTGAGGTAGGAAGAAGGTGAGATGAGACATCAAAAAGAGAGGAGTTATGTGGAGGTTGAGGAATCCTTTTTGAACAAGGAAAGGTTAATGGCAAACCATCTCCATGTGATCTCCACTCTTCTAAAATATCTTTATTTATATATCATCATTAATGTTGACTTAACTTAATTACTACTTTTAATACGAATATTAAACAAGCAAATCGACCTAAATTCTACTTGCTTGTTAATTATGTCGTTGTCGGTATGTTTTTATAACTTCTTTCTTTTTTTTTTCTTGACTGAAAGTAAAGTTTGTTACACATTTAGATGTCTGATTCGTACATAGTTCGTTTTTAGCATCTATAGGTGTTCACACGTCTGTGCTAACATTATCTACTTCAGATCTTTTGTAAATGCTTTACTGTGTTCTGCTTTTCTTTTCGTACAATTGACATCCCATCAACCTTAACTCAAATATTGAATGGTGGAACGGAAAGAGCGTCTCATAATAATAGTCGAATAGGCTACATGACCCATAGTCTCTTTGTCCTTTCTTTCATATTTATCCATTAAGTTCTGATGCAAGTTCATAATCTTTGTGGATCAGAGATAAGAGAACAGATGTAAATCTTCTTCTCGTTGCTGCTAGAACTTGAATTTGGCATCTCAACTTCAGTTGTCTCAAGGTTTTACCAGCATATCCGGATATAAATATGATTAATTGAATATGGCTCTGCCCGGTTGTACTAATCTTAAATCTTTGGTGGTACTAACATTTACTACTCTTCGGCATGTTAGGAGTGATGCTTCTCTAGAAACGCTCAACATTTTCTTCTCTTATCTAATTTATTCTTTTAAGTTACCTATCAACTTGGTGTTAAAAAATAAGTTACAAACTTGACTAACCCCGAACTAAACACCTCACACCTGACTGAGCCCGAGTTAACACGTCACAACATGTGCCTTTATACCAAAGTTCAAGGACCTTTCAAACAAAATTTGCGTGACCTTTTCAGACTAGTGTGTGTATAAAACCGGTTTAGGTTTGGGTCTTACGAACCCATCATCGACCATTGAGTTATACATAGATGATTTCTTTTTAAAGTATGATCTACTTTAGAAAAAAAAATGTGATACGCTCGGAAGAACTCATTTAGGGTTTTTTACATTTCTCTAATTAATGATCACTCACGAGAAAACGAATGTTCATCTTAGAACCGTCATTTTGTTATTTCCTAGAAAAAATATCTGACGCATCCTCACGGGACGCAACCATTTCACATATTTTCTAGTCTGGATCCACAGCCACGGGTCCCACATTTTATCCAAATAAGATAAGGTTTATGTTCTTTTTGAACCAGACGATGTTGAATTTCTAAAGCAGTTAAAGCCAAGGAACAATTTGAACGGAAGGAAATGTTATATGTTGCTTCAGAGTTTCAGATAAAACATAGTCGTAACAGAGTAACAGACCCATACAGATTTTTTAAGAAGACGAAACATATTTTATGCTAAGCTTAGCACATAAAGCCTTCTAGTGAAAAACATCTAGAAAACGCTGGAGAGGAGGTTAGCAGCAGCGGAAATGGCTGCTCCGGTAAGAGCAGACTGAACTACTTGCTCATGGCTTGACCTGTCCGAGGTAGTCATACCCACAGCCGCCCCTGTCAATGCTCCAGCCACCACGCTGTTCCTCTGCGATATATATGTGTGTATGGATACAAAATATTTAGAGAATCACATTAGTTAACAATACAACGTTGATAAGACTCACCCAATCATGAGCTCCTCCACGAGCCTCCTTCATACCATAAGTTATACCCGAATATAATCCAGCTGCTAGACCTGCCATACCATATCACCTTTAGTTAAAAATCTGCTTAAGGGTAGATTACAACGGTTAAATTAACATAAATACATGACTATACTCACCCCATTGGAGAGATTCTTTTCCAGTATTTTTCACCTAAAGACCAATTAACTATTAGCTAAGTCTCATACCAAAAGCTTATGAGCAAACACTAATATATATAAACACACAAATTTAAAACTCACCAATGCTTCCACAGATTTGCCACTTTCCCCTGAGAATACATGACAGCAAATACTATTAACAGAATAACGCGAATCATAATTTATATAACACTACTAACAAAATCAGAGTTACACATCTCATAAATCTTTTTTTTAAGCACACATCTCATAAATCAAATACGTAACATATTGTAATTGTAACTACATGACATAACTAACATACCTCTAAGATTAGGAAACCTATGTTTCTTGCTTCCTGTATTATTGCTCGAGTCAGACCCTACCCCTGAATATATGAATCAAACTGAAGTTAGTTTGACTTGCATATATTTGAATATGAAGAAAGTGCATATATTTGAATATGAAGAAAGTATCCGGTGTTTTTACCATCAACCACTGTGAAATAAGCTTCCCTCGACACAGCTTGTAAAGCTCCAACCTTCATATATAATCAAATCCCAATCAAGCTTATATCTACACAAATATATATGCATGAACTATTGAAACTTACACCAGCGGCTTTGACGAAAGAGTCAGCGATGCTGTTGAGAAGAGGATGACCAAGATCGAACAAGCTTGCCTTCTCATTCTCATATCTTTTGATCTCAACGGTTATCTTCTTTCCTCCACTCGTCTCCATTGTTCTACGGCTTCTCTCTTCACTCATCTTTCTTTGCCTTTTCTTTCTTGTTTCTTACTCTTGTTAACACTTCTGTCTTTCACAACAAGTAAGGAGAAGAACGGAGAGAGCTTTCCCACTCCCTCGACACGTGTTCTGCTTCTCCCACACGTGTCGCAGTCTGACCTATGATCTGTTCACCTTTCATCTTGTTAACGTGTCTCTTCTTCCTAAAAAGGACAATGTTACGATATTCAATTGAATTGATTAATAAAAAAGCCCACTGGGCATATAAATACGAACCGGGATTTTAATTTCTGAAGTTTGTTACCTCTTTAATCGTTCCTTTAACAGTTTCAATAACCTCTTCTTCTTTCTTTTCCTTTCACTTTCAAATTTTTTTGAAAACTACATGCTCGATGATAGAGGATTGGATGGATGATCGATACCGGAAAGAACAAATATAGCAAATCATAATCAACCGGTTGTAGTCAAATTAAGCCGTATGTGACTGGATTTAACCGGATACCAAAACGGACATAATTGAATTTAACCAGATATGTTCAACTAAAAAGTATATATATATATATATATATATTTTTTAAAAAGTATATATTTAACCGGAATTAGTGGAGTTGAAAATATTGTCCACTTTACCAGAATATAATAATGCAACACATTTTATCAAATTTGAAAATGTTCATCATTTCTTCCAGATAGTTTATCATCTTCTCTCACTACCTCCCTTCAATTACACGTCCCAAGTTGGAAACCCTACTTGCGGTTTAAGTCCAAAACGATCCTAATTTAGTTTCCCTTTCTGGATTTATACTTCTTTTTCTAGTTTAAGGTTTTCAATAGACTTTTCTCTTACACTCTTTCTTTCTTTCTTTTTTCTTTCATTTTCTCTTTTTATTTTATATCACGATCGAAAAGCAGAAAGTGTCAATAAAATGTGTATAAATCTTAAAGAATGTACAGTTGATGCTGAATATAGGAAAGCTCATGAAGAGTGTAGGTCACACTCGAGCTCAGTAATCAAGAGTTCCATCATCTTTTTATAAATTGGCATGTAATGATCATTGATCATTGTTCTCGATAGCCTCATGTATCAAACAAATTAACATGTCGATCGAGATAACATATGTAAGAAATCAGTTGCAGCCCAAATACATACGGGAGTAATGTCATGGAAGCGTCCTCTAAACCTAGCAAACTACAGTAGATTGGTCAGTAAATCTGACAGCTATATTTAACAATTTTTCAATCATTATCTTGCAGAATTTTACGAAATGAAATGTAGACTCTACTCTATAGGATACTGAGTGACTGTCTGACTACGCGAAGGGAAGCTATAGTTTCGTCTGTCAGAAGTTGACGCATGACTTTTTGGTGGGGGTCTGCAAAGGACGGATAATTCTTGTGTGTTACAAACCATCCCGCCTTAGCTTGGCACTTCACTAGAGATGCATTTGGATTCTGGAAACCCGGACTCCCTTGCAGCAAATATGATGTAGAAAATTCTGTTATTGAGCTTGGGTCAAAATTATCCCTCAAGATATGATCCAGTTTCACAGTTTTCGCTAGAAACAACATATTAGGTATATTTTTAAAAATGAGATATTGTTGTAATTTGCTTGTTTTAATCCTCGGAATTGTTCTTTCTTATACACCTTTCTGTTTCTCCCTCTTTATTTCTGTTTTTCTTTGATCACAACTTTACTTTTATCATTAACATTTTTCATTCGTACTTGCAAACTACAATCGATTCATGCTTCCATCTTTATGGTATATTGTATAATCATGATTACTTACTCTCTTACACCGAATCCATATTTCTAGCTTTTAGATAAGTCTTACAAGAAAAGTAAACACTCGTCTACAACTTTTATCAGATCACTCTCCAGTCATCTCTTAATTAGTTAACTTACAATCTAACTTCTTACGAAGACTTACGACCCATTAGAGATGTCCTTCAAGACTGACTTCTTCTTTTACTGTAAGTTGACTTTTATCTTGTTCTTCTCCTTCACTTACGACATTGCGTAATGTCGTGACTCTTGCATGAAAGGTCTAATCTTAGGAAAGTAAAGCAAGAAACAGAGATGTTTGCGTCCGTTAATGCTTGGACGCTTTTAATTAAATCATCAGAACTGTATAAAAGAGTTAAGGTTCTTGACTAATTAATGGAATAGTTGAACAAGAAGAGGAGATCTCTCTTAAGGTTGGCAAAATTTGATAGGAACTTCTATTCAAAGAACACTTGGCTAATCATTCGTGAAGAATTACCAGTTCACAAACTGGAGCAGAGGAGTGTGGTTTTACTCATCCTACCCCGAAATAATAATTTGATGTATGAACTGATATTCTTGACAAGCTCTCTACTGGTGAACATATGCTGAATAATGGAGCGGAAATATCAAACGCCCTCTTATATACAATGTCAACACAATCTGGAGACAAGAAGCCACCTATTTTTCTCTTGCTATTTCTCGGGCCAGGTTTGGGGCTCTCATGCGAGGCCTAACCCAGGACAAGTATACTGAGGAATGGGACAATACTTTCTCTTGAGATAGGATCAGGCTATTCCTTTTGAGATACGCATTACAAACTGCTATGCTTTGTTTATATCAAAGTTGTTTAGTATATCGGTTTTCGATTTAAGTTTCTTAATCAGATTTAATCCTGGGATTATTAATTGTTATTATATCATATTGTGCTAAATTTTACTATTAATGTTTAAAGATAGATAATAATTTGTATCTCCTAGATATCATTTTATCCTCTCGATTGTATGGATGTGGTTACAAGTGTTAAGATAAAAAAAAATCTGGATTAAGTCCACCTGGCCTTACAATAAACAATGTCAATGCTTATTAGATTGATGGTGCTAAAGTTTTTTAACTTTTACAGCCAATATATAGCAAAAGTTACGTGTGATATCTTATGTGTGCGCGTGTCAGCGTGTGTGTATATATATAACCTATAAACACATATCTTTATCTCACCAGTCACCATCTTCCTCCTCTTCTTTCCCTCTCTTAAGGTCTCTCTCTAACACTAGTTATCTTTTTTCGTTACGCATAATTAGGGTTTTTGATACACAAGAGATTAATTCCGTGATGCAGTTTCTAGGTTTATTGACTGTTTTCCCTAACTTGATTTGATCAGGACTAACTAAGAAGAAATCTGAAGAAAGCAAAAGGTTCGAGGGAGATGGCGACGCAAAACAACAGAGCCGACGATATCGTATTTTCTCAGGAACGAGAGGTAATCAAAACCTAATCAATTGACAATATTTTTTTTTTAATTGACTTTGATCTAGTTTCATAAGTTTTCTGATAAGCGCCGTGTTGAAATTTTTAAGGATTTATCATTTAGGTATTAGACTATTAGTGTTTAACTGACGTAGGAGCAACAAAAATATTCGCTTTTGAAACCATCTTAGCAATTCTTAAAGAATATCATAATCTGGGTAGCAATTAGAAAAATCTATGAAA
Organism: Erucastrum elatum; assembly: GCA_900406325.1. Taxonomy (NCBI): domain Eukaryota; kingdom Viridiplantae; phylum Streptophyta; class Magnoliopsida; order Brassicales; family Brassicaceae; genus Erucastrum; species Erucastrum elatum. The sequence continues at coordinate 14,918 of OVBX01000434.1, forward strand.
AAAATTCGTAATTTTTAAGAAAAGGTTTGACTACTTTTGAATTGTTATGAATCATAGTAGGTCTAGTTAAGTCCGCATTAGTAGTCACCAAGTCAAAAATATCTTTGTTTAGGTGACAAACACCCCAATCGTTGCGCTATCTTTTTTTTTTCTGACAACAATCGTTGCGCTATCTGACGGCATACACGTTTGTTTTCGTCTATACATTATTTTATGTAGTCAACTGATGTGCAGAATGTCTTTCAACTATTCACTTCGCAAATCATTATCAAATGATTCAGAAACTGGAACATATTTGGCATAGGAACACAACATTATTCTTTCTCTAAAAAAAATCATAGATTAAGAATTAATTATATGGACGGCCGTTAACGATAGACTCATCTTTATGTCTGATTGTGGTCGTTACTGTGAACTTCTTTCTTTGGATGCTTGATTATCAGTTTACGACGCTAAACTCTTTTTAACCTGTCGTTGTATATATACCAAAACCTCACTACAGAAATTGCTGTTTTGGTGTAGGATTTGTCAGCAATATGATTACTATCTTTCCGAGTCTCGTTATCTTAAATGTGACGAGAGAAAAAGACAGATTTTAATACGTACCTGATTAAATTCATTTTTGTTTTGCCCTTAGTCTACTTCTGGTGCAAACAAATACAAAGGACTTGTGCCAAAGAAAAAGCCTCTCATTTCGCAGGTGAAGTATCACTTAAGTAACTCACACTTTTCATTTATTTCGTAGGATTTGATTTGTTGATATACTAACGATTCAACCATTGCATGCAGCCCAAACGTGCCTTCTTTGATTCTGCGGACTGGGTTTTATACAAGGTAAATCAGCTTATGCAATATAGTTAGATGTTTGATATTTCAGTCTAAAAGTAGTTCAATTTTCTTATGTTAAATATTACTCCACAGCAACAAGCAAATGCAGATGAGAGAACGATAGAGGCAATAAAAAACCTAAGGCCCAAACTAGTGGTAACCTTTTATATCTACTTATTTATGCATGTGCCAATTGTAATTAATTAGCACTACTACGCATTCTTATAATTTGATTTGATTATTCAGAGAACGCCTCACAAGCAACTTCCCCCAAGGGGACCTGCATTTGCAACTGCACAAGAGAATCTGGTAAGAAAATGACTATATATCAGTATGAAAAAATAAGGTGTTATTTTCATATTATGTTAAATGCCATTTATGTTTAACAGAGAACTGAAAAAGTCGTTTTCATTTGCAGACATATTCGAGCTTTTAGGGCAAACAGCGAAAAGGGTTTGAAGTGGAAATGGAACGTGGTTGGTTTTGTGTGAGCTTACTCCCGTGCTTAGTGTTTCCATAAAATAAAACTTATGTTCAGTATAATTATTACTTGATCGTTTCATTAATGGTGCAGACAATTATTACTGCTTCTAAAAAATAATTATTACTGCTTCTTCTTTTCCTTTTCCTCCAATATAAAACTTGTTAGGGCGTATTTTAGTTTTTTTGAAATTAAACAAAAAGAATTATAAATCACAATTTGGTGAACTTTAATTTTGAGTCTAGCACTTTAGCTATAAAGACAAATGATTTCTCTAAAAAAAACAAAAGAAGAATTATTGCAGATTATCTCTTACTATCAAAGTCCACTCTACTCGCATTTCAGGGAGCATATAAGTAGCAAATCTGAGATTTTTTAGGAGGATTTAGAGAGAGAAGGTCTTAGAGAGAAGTTTTTTTGATAAGTTATTATACACTTACATTAAGTAACGCATTTTATCTCTGTATATTATCTTGTCTTGCCAAATCATAAAACTGTTAATTAGTTGTTTGAGGAACTGATTAGCATACCTTCAAAAAGATACATGGAAAGTATTCCGAGGAAGAGACTCTTGCATGTATATGAAAGGTCTAAATCGTAGCAAAGTAAAGGAAGAAAGAAGAGCTGTTAATAATTTGCAGCATAGCTAATGTCCGTTGCGTTGGAGCTTTTTTTGTATAGAAAGAGTTAAGATTCTTGACTAATTAATGGAATAGTTGAACAAGAGGAGGATATCTCTCTTAAGCTGGCAAGTTTGATAGGAACTTCTATTTAAACTACACTTGGCCATTCATTCGTGAGGAATTACCAGTCCACAAATTGGAGCAGATCGAGGCGTGTTGTTTACTCATGCTATATTAGACAATAGACACATAGTTGTCCCACATCGGATATTGGAAGGGATCTTTAGTAATATATAAGATAAATGGACCACTCCCCTAATTGCTAATTGGTTTTAGGTTGAAAACTCATCTAACTTAACATGGTACACCGAAATAAAAAAATTATGTATGAAGCTATATATGTTTTACAAGCTCTCTACTGGTGAACATATGCTGAAACGGAGCGGAAATATCAAGCCCTCTTGTATACAATGTCAACACAATCCGGACACGAAGAAGCCACCTTTTTTCTCTTGTCATTTCTCAGGCTAGGTTTCGGGGTCTCATGCGAGGCCTGCCGCCGGACAATTATAGTACTGAGGAATGGGGAAATACTGTCTCTAATACTAGACACTTCCAAGATCGGATTAATAATGATAGGGTTTAAACTTTTGGTTATGAAAAAAATACTTAAAATAGAGATAACGTTTAGAATGTACAAAATAGAAATTATATGAGGATTGGATATGGAAGCTAATGGTAAGATTTAGGATTCATAAGTTCTTTTTAATTCACGATTCAACAAATTCAAATATGATTGTTGTATTGTAAATATTTTTCAAGAGGTAAATAAACTAAATATTTATTTCAACAACATTACTCGTTTACAACTTACAAATGATATTTCAAAAGTATACAAATACTATTAATTAAAATCAATGAAAAATTAAACACATTAATAAAAATAATGATATTTCGTGACAGAATGTTTTCCTTGTTATATGTATATATCGAACTCTGATAAAGTGTAATGGAAACTCAATATTAACAATTGACCTTTTAATAATAAAAAAACACTGTTATTGTTCAAATTAATTTTTGTCTAAAAACTGTAATTATCATTGAAAATGAAGTTTACGTATTACAAATTGTTTGACCTAAGGATTGGTTTAATGGTAACATAAGATAAAAGAGGAAGTAAATCCAATCGATACTCTGTAGACATCTTAATTTGGAAGTATTGACGTCAATTAGTAACAATCCAACGGTTGGAAATGTGAGGTAGAGATGAAGCAGATATACCGCAATAGAGCCAAACTATACTGTTTTATCCGGCAGCCTAAACATAGAACCTGATAGAAGAGGCTAATCTGAAACCGTCTTCAGAATCCGTCAAGCGATGCTCAACCATCAAGCATAAACACCATAACCAGTTGGGACGAAACTCAATCAAAAAGAAGAGGGGATGACTCAGAGTCTCAGACTACCAAGACCATTCCGCGATGTTGGCTAGCATATATATCCAACCCTCATGGCTAAGATAAGATGCCTTGCTACCTCTTCTGAAAGCTGATGAATTGTGTATATACAGTTTTTTTAATCGAGATAGGTCAGTTTTGTTATAAATTTTGGTCTATTCTGGTTTTTATTTTATTTTTTTCTGTATATAGGCTTTGATTGGTGACATGGGTTACCTTTGATTTAGATTGATTTAGTGTTGTAACTCAAAAATATTACCAATCATGTAATTAATTTGATTTTCTGAGTTTAGATTTGATTTAAGATGTGGTATACTTGAGTTACAATTTTGACTTACGCCCTTTATAAAATTGTTAACTCAAATCAAAAACCTACATCAACCAAAATCTCATGTTTTAAAAGTTGAGTTACAAATTTGATTGACTTTATTGTTTTAAAAAAAATTAAAACCGTGAACAAGACTTAAGTCCTCCCATAAATATTCCACTTAACTTTATGCTAGTCCAACATTTTATAGCTAAGCTATTATTTGTTTTTTTTTTTAAATTTAAAGTTCATGCTATTTTATTACTTCATTTAGTTAACTTATTATTATTAGATAAATAGTATTAGTAGTTATTTTTAATACTTAGAAAATAATATATACAGAAAATTATTTTTCATATTTTATATACTTATTAAAATTATCTTTATTTATTTAAAAATAGCTTAATGGCTTATTTGTTTTAATAAGAACATTTAGATTTATATGTTTATATAGTCAATTTTTTTATTCAGAACCTATTTTGCAGTTTATACATCAAAAAGTTAGTAGTCGTAAGTTTAATATTTACTTCAAACTTTTATTTTTACTGCAAACTTACTACATAAACTTACAGTTTTTACCACGTTCTTTTTACTGCAAAGTACATCAAACTACAAAAATAACATAACTCAACTCTTATACTACACTACATGTCACCAGTTGCTAAAAAAAAAAATACTACATGTCACCAGTGGGACCCATATTTGTGTTTTCACTTGCTCCTCTACTAAACTAGTTACGGTTTAGACTCTAAAGATTTTCTTAACATTGATAATAGGACTCAACAAAAAACATAAAGGCCCAAATTGGTGAAGATATAGTGACGTCCTAGACCCATAAAAGTTGTTTGGTTTTCGTAAAACGACACAGTTTCATTGATCTCTGACTTGCGTTTTCTCAGCGCTAATTGATGATCCCTTCAATCTCATCGGAACTTTAAGCCGGTAAAATTGATTGAAATCGAGTTCCCGGAGGTAAAAGATGAAGAAGATTGATCTGAAGAAGGTGGCTCGTAAGATCGAGGTCGATAACCGTATCCCTCTCCGTAACTACTACCGAATCGCCGATAATCTTCTCCGTCAGGTAGGCTCCGTTTCTCAATTTCTCTGATTCGATTCCGCGCTGCAAAGTCTAAGAATGTTAAAGGTTGTATTGGTTTTGTTAGGTTAATGCTCAGTATACATCAAATTAAAATTAGACTTTTGAAGTGAAATGGATTAGTGATTATGTTTCCTTGTGAATATTGGCTCTCAGGCAGGCATATATCGAGAAGAGAAGAATGTTGTAGATTTGTATATCATGCTTCTTAGATACTCCAGGTGAGAGTAGAGAACATGATCACTATAAATGAAAACTCTAATGGAAGAGTTAAAACAAGTTTTGTTCTTTTTTATTTTTGGAAGTTTGATATCTGAGACGATCCCATTCCACCGAGATTACCAGGCGTCGCTTACGCAAGAAAGGCTTGGGAGTAGGAAGGTCAGGTATTTTGTGTTTTATCCTCTTACAAGTGTTTGTTTTAGTGCCACCTTAGATATATAGTGATATTCTCATAAAACGGTCTTCTTTTTGCAACAGAGGCTTCGTGCTGTAATCAATGAGCTCGAGTCTCTTAAACCGGAATTCGACAGGAGAGTGGATGAGATCAACAGAGCCGGGGATGAATCCTTTAGTGTTGTTGGAAGTGGTTTCCCGGTTGTATCGTATAGTTCGGATGCTGTTGAATGGCCTCCTGTCAACAGAGCTTCATACTCCAGACCTGGTGATATTAACAAGGTTTTATGATTAGAATTATTAGCATTTTGTTTTCACATCTTCATAATCTATGTGCTTTCTTACCAGTATTGTATTTTCTTTTTCTTCTTTTTTTCTTTTTTCTTCCCCTGGATGCAGCCGGTAAGGACGACAACATCTCAAGCTAATGCTAATCTTACTTCATCTTCAAATCGTACAACCGTTGATCAGCAATTCCAGAAGCTGTGAGTACTCTCTCCTTCTGGTGTAACTGTTTGTCAGTAATTATGTTTATTAGGAAGTCAGCCACAATAAGTTCTCTGATAATTTAGAATAGGGTCCATCAGTCCCATATATGCCATTGGTTTTCTTTTTTCTTTTTTAATGAAATGCCATTGGTTTTCTTCCTTTGCCTCTGTGTGTTTCTGCAACTACAGTAGATCTGATGATGCTCGGGTCTTTGTTACCAGAAAATTAGCCATACTTATGGACTCATATGCCAATGCTGCTTAGCTTATCTGTTTATGGTATCATGTTTGGAGATACTTATTTTTTTGTTGAGTTTATCTTTAGCTTTGAAAGATCTGAACAAGAAATGGGTATATAAGACTCGATTGCTTGTCCATATTAATCTGAAATGATAACTGAGACTTGACTTGTCCTCTCCTGAACATGCAGATCTTTCGATTATCTGCCTCCAAACCAAGCAACCTTGTCTAGACATTCATTTCTAGGTCCAAATGGTCTTAAAAGTCAGTGGGTTGCACCCAAGTCCGAGATAAAGGTAAAAAAATGCTGATCGTTGGTATCTTTCCCACATATTTCCACGCTTTTTTCCCCTTCTTGGTCTAGTCCATTGTTAATTTTAGTTTGTATTTAAGGAGCTCATAAAAACCTTTATTTTGTATGTAATGACAGGTTCAATATCCGAGTAGTACCGATTGGGGTTCTGCTGAAAATTCATGGTAAGTACTGATCTTCTGTTGCCGTTTAATAATTTATTTATAGATATCATGGGCTATCTGTAAATTACTCAATCGACTGCTACAGCTTGATTGACGCTGGACCTAGTGCTTCACTTAATGATGATTCTCAAGGGGTCTCAACGCTGAACTCTGTCCTCTCTTTAGATGATGGTCGGTGGCAGCGTCATTTAGAGGCAGTAACTTCCCAGTTTATAAGTGACGCAACTGAAGACCTTTTTCAGTTTGTGGGTATGAAGCAACCTTCCCCTCCTCCTGTGCTAGCCCAAGTGCATCAAGAATACGCCCAAATTTGCCCTTCTAAAGTAGCTGATCCTAGACCAGGACCTGCTCTTCCTTCTTTAGAAGACAAAGAGGGCAGCAATTCTTATCAACATCTGCATGTGGTAAGTTCCACCTATATCTTCTTTTTATCTCTTTTGCAATTTCATCAAATCGCTTTTTTTGGGAGAAAAAAAATTGAAAGCAGATGCATTTCAAGTAGAAAATGATTTCTTCTAACAATGTATGAGCTCAAGGATCAACTCATTAATTAACAACATTATGTTGGAAAATATGTTTTAAGTCAAAAATTTGGATCCATGCTCATTACATCCCTCTAAAAAGCTTGCTACAGTTCGCCCTGTTTCAGTAGAAAGCTTCTATTTTCATCTTGTTAAACCAACACTAATGTCTTCCACCTTGTTCTAAATTTGCTTAAGCCTGTGCGGATAATGGAAGATTTCGTAAGGCTAGCTCGGTCAAACACAGAAAGGAATTTAGAGACTTGTGGAGTGCTTGCTGGCTCTCTGGTGAGTAGATGCAGCCTACCTTTGCATTTGTATTACATTGTGCTCTCGCATCCATCATCAGCCGAGATTGTCTTATCATCATCACTTATGTTCCCCTTGTTTATACAGAAAAATAGGGTTTTTCATATCACTACTCTCATAATCCCGAAGCAGGAGTCTACCTCAGATTCTGTATGTTACTTGCTTTTGCTTAGCTTTTTACATGTATTCACCGGTTGGTGGTTCTTCTCACACTTGGTTCATCCTCATTTGTTAATGTACAGTGTCAAACACTTAACGAAGAAGAAATATTTGAAGTTCAAGACAGACTCTCTCTATTTCCCTTGGGTTGGATTCATGTAAGTTCTATCCACTAGCAAATCCATCTCACTCTTAATAGTGTTTAGAGATAATTCAATAAGCTCCACTCGTTGATAAGCTCGTATTGACATTTTTGGTCTCAGACACACCCTACACAAACTTGCTTCATGTCATCAGTTGATCTTCACACACACTACTCGTATCAGGTACATAACTTCCCCTTCTCAATATCTGTAAGTGGATCACTTATATAACATTTATATTAAACTTGTGGTCCACTACATACATATATCTTTCATCTTGCCGCAGATAATGCTACCGGAGGCAGTAGCAATCGTGATGGCTCCAACGGACGAAACAACACCTCACGGAATATTCCACCTCTCGGATCCATCAGGAGTATCAGTGATCCGTAACTGCCAGCAGCGAGGCTTCCACCCGCACGAAGAGTCAGAGGACGGTAACCCAATCTACGAGCATTGCTCACACGTCTTCCTCAACGCCAAGCTCAAATACGAAGTCCTCGACCTCCGCTAAAACCACATTCCACTGACCCAATCACAAACAATGTTTCAATTTTAAACCTCAGACAGAGATCAGATAACAAAATATACTAATATGTTAAAAGACCCTACCAAGTGGGTGAGAGAGCCACAGCTTGAGTGATTATGATGATTGTGTTAATATGACATCGACTCCAAAAACGAATATCCTACTTTTCATATTCGTATTATACCATTCAAAGCCTGGTTTACTTGAAATGTAGTACTTAATAGATTGCCTGTACTACTATGGTGAAAAGACTCGAGAATCAAGTGAACTTGTTCTCTGTATAGACTGTAACACTGAACCTAATAATTATTTTTCAAGTTAATAAATATTCTTTTCTGTTTTAAGAGAATTTTTAATAATAAAACTAAATGCAATTCTATTAATTAATAATAGTAATCTGTTAAGTTTGAAAAATAAACAATTATTAAATTAAATTTATTAAAATAATAAATTTAAAAATGATTAATATTTAAAAAGAAAAGGCAGAAAAATTGTTTAAAAAAAAAGAAGAAAAGGTGAAAAAATCTAAAATAATTTGTAAAAGAGAAGGGGGATTTGCTTACTTTCCTCATTTCTCGTCCCCTTCCCTACTTGGTCTAGGGTTTATCCTCTCTCTCCATCAATCCGCCGATTCTATACGCTTTGCTCTTCACATATATATACACATATACTAGTCTCTTCGTCGGCTCTTCAATTTCACCGGGTGACGAATCAAACAAGAAGCAGAGGAGATTCATCATCAATTCAATTCAATTCATCAAAGAGTAAGCCAGCCATGTCTCTGAGACCGAACGCGAGGACGGAGGTTCGCCGTAACCGCTACAAAGCGTCGGTGGACGCCGAGGAAGGACGGAGGAGGAGAGAGGACAACATGGTGGAGATCCGCAAGACCAAGCGCGAAGAGAGCTTGCTCAAGAAACGCCGCGAAGGTCTCCAGGCCACTCAGCTCCCTCCTCCTCACTTCGATCCTTCCTCCCTCGCCTCCTCCGTCGAGAAAAAGGTAATCAACAACAACGATCTCAATAGATGATTATAGAGTGTTTTGGATCGGATTCAAGAACTAATTAGAGCTTCTCGAAATTGTAAATTAGTTGGAGAGCTTGCCTGCTATGGTTGGTGGAGTGTGGTCGGAGGATAGGAGCTTACAGCTTGAAGCCACCACTCAGTTCAGGAAACTCCTTTCTATTGGTAAATACGCTTTTTCTTTTTTATTTATTTATTGTATTTTGTCTTGTATCTGTTGTGTGGATTATAAGATTAGGTTAAGCAATTTTCTTGAAATGTTATGGCAGAGCGTAGTCCTCCCATAGAAGAGGTGATTGCTACTGGTGTTGTCCCTCGCTTTGTTGAGTTTCTCAAAAGGGAAGATTATCCCCAGCTTCAGGTTTGTTTTGATCCATTATGTACATGTAACGACCTTCATCATCTGATCTCATACTCTTTATCTGTGTGTGTGTTTGTTTAGTTTGAAGCTGCTTGGGCCTTGACCAACATTGCTTCTGGGACTTCAGACCATACTAAGGTGGTTATTGAACATGGTGCTGTTCCTATTTTCGTCACTCTCTTGGCTTCTCCGAGTGATGATGTCCGTGAGCAGGTACACTAATTATCTTCCTATGGTTTTTACAGTCCTTTCTCGGATAGCATGTTCTTATTAGAGTATCATGTTTCCAGGCCGTTTGGGCGTTAGGGAATGTTGCTGGTGATTCTCCACGGTGCAGAGATCTTGTCCTAGGTCAGGGAGCTTTGCTACCCTTGCTCTCTCAGTTGAATGAGCATGCTAAACTCTCCATGCTCCGAAATGCTACTTGGACTCTCTCCAATTTCTGCAGGGGAAAGCCACAGCCTCCTTTTGACCAGGTTTCTCTCTCTCTTGTTTCGGTTTTCGTTATATGATCATGGGAGATTTTTTTTTTTAAACTTGTGTGATTTGGTGAGGGTAGGTTCGTCCAGCACTTCCAGCCCTTGAGCGCCTGATTCACTCGACTGATGAGGAAGTGTTAACGGATGCCTGTTGGGCCCTCTCTTATCTTTCTGATGGCACCAATGACAAAATCCAATCTGTCATTGAGGCAGGTGTTGTTCCTCGACTTGTCGAGCTTCTCCTGTGAGTCTTTTTCTATCCTGTGATTCACATTACTTTCGTACTTGATCATGTGTTAGTGAGTATCGATGGGTTTTTGCTTTTTTTGTAGGCATCCATCACCATCTGTTCTCATTCCTGCTCTTCGTAGTATTGGCAACATCGTCACTGGAGATGATGCACAGACTCAGGTATACTTACTCTTCTATAGTTTCAGTCATTTCTATTCAGTATGCATGTTCCACTCTCCCTTGAACATTAATGGGACGAATGAGATACCAGTGGTGTAGCCACTGAATGTGAACATTTTGATAAGGATCTTTGGTTGTCAAAAGTTACTTGCATAGCTTCCTACTACTCGTTAGATTAAATCACCTTAAGAATGTTAGTTGTACCTCTAGAATGGGGGATCTATTATTCTTTTCCTTTTTATTGCTTTGTTCTAAGCTGATGAGATTTTTTCTCTTGCAGTGTGTAATTAGTCATGGTGCTCTCCTTAGCCTTTTGAGCCTCCTGACTCACAACCATAAGAAGAGCATCAAAAAGGAAGCTTGCTGGACAATCTCAAACATCACTGCTGGAAACAGGGATCAGATTCAGGTGAGAACCTTTACAGAAAATTGATGTTGTTGAGCTTATCAGTTTGAGAAGGCCTTTATTATCTTTAGTAGATTTTATGTATATTGCTCTCTAATATTTGTTTTGTAATGTAGGCTGTATGTGAAGCTGGTTTGATTTGCCCTCTCGTCAGTCTACTTCAGAATGCAGAGTTTGATATAAAGAAAGAAGCTGCATGGGCAGTATCAAATGCAACCTCTGGCGGTTCTCCTGACCAGATCAAGTAAGCTTATTTGATTTGGGTTGATCTCACTTCCTTTAAAATTAGCTCTTTTTGGAACGATCACATAAAATTTCTCATGTGTTGCGTGCTTCAGGTACATGGTGGAACAGGGAGTGGTGAAACCATTGTGCGATCTTTTGATATGTCCCGATCCAAGGATAATCACCGTGTGTCTAGAAGGGTTGGAGAATATTCTGAAAGTAGGGGAAGCTGAGAAGTTGGCTGGAAACACGGGGGACGTAAACTTTTATGCGCAGTTGATCGATGATGCAGAGGGACTAGAGAAGATTGAGAATCTGCAGAGTCACGACAACAGCGAGATCTATGAGAAGGCAGTGAAGATTCTTGAGACATACTGGTTGGAAGAGGAAGACGAGACTTTACCACCTGGTGAGGGCCCTCCTGCTCAGGGATTCCAGTTTGGGGGTAATGATGCAGCCGCACCCCCAGGTGGATTCAACTTCCAGTGAAGGTAAATGAATATCTTAATCAAAACCAACCCTATCCGAACATCTCAAAGCATAGACTAGTAGGAGCAAGTGGAGTTAGTCTGTATGTCTGTGTAATTCTTTGAGTCTTGTTTTTTGTTTCAACAGGAGCTAAGCATATGATGATTGAAGAGAAGCTGAAGGAGGTTTTATGAGTTTTGTTTGAGCATCGACCGGTTAAATGAGTCTGCTCTTGTGTGTAAAAGTCAGATGGAACCTTGGTCTGGTTTGGTCTTGTTTGTGTTATATCAAGTTTTGTTACATTTGTACTACACAACACTGCAAAGTCAAAAACATAAAAAAGTTGGTCAAACTTTTTATTTTTATTTTTCTTGCCAGTGCGGTTCGAGTCATTTTGGGCATTGTTTTATTGTCTGCATATGCACCCCTATCCCTCTCACTAAATATAAAATGTTTTTATATTATTCGACATGTCTACGTAAATCGATGTTATTAATGCTTGTCCTCAACCTTCAAGTCCGGTTTAATTAAAAAGAAAAATCTCTGATGTTTTTTTTAAAAGCTGATTAAATCGATGTTAATTAATGCTTTGTAGAAGAAAAAACATACCATACCAATAAATAAAATTATAGAGGAAAAGAATTTCTTAAAACTGATAAAACATCATATAATTGGTTTAAAATACAAACCAAATTTTAGTGACAACTATTTTCACTTCTTTCGAAGAAAGTAAACCGAATGTGCGTAAATGACAGACAATAAAAATATGTTGAAAAAAAGACAGTGAAAAAATAATCATGCATCTCTCTCTAAACCGAATTTAGCAATTGGCAAATCTAACGTGGCATACAAATCGAAACAAACTGTAAATTTGTAACACCAAAAAAAACCTTTTTGTTTCCACAAGAATGCTTTAATTTTTGTTTGTTACTCATTAATTAGAGTTATCACAAGCTATAAATTACTCCCTCCGTTCCTTAAAGATGATTGTTCTAGGAAAAAAATTTGTTTCAAAAAGATAGTAGTTTTACCTTTTCAATGTATGTTTTTATGAAAAATTGTAAGTTTCAAAAATATTAATGGTATTTTTTGAATTTCTATTAGCTAAAAGTTATTGAAAATTGTTATTTGCAAAAAACAATGCATTTACAATCAAAATTAATGAATTTTCTTAATATATGTGAAAATTCTAGAACTACTATCTTTTAAAAACAGAGGGAGTATAATTTTTCCCTCTCATATCTCTCAGTTTTCTTGTTTGTTTATTTTGGCGGGTGGCTCCATGGTAATAAAACCCCCTCGCTCGAGGGTAAAATAGTAATTAAACGAAGGAAATCTAGGGTTTTTATTGTCCCCGCCTCCTCCGTCACTATAAAAACCATCTCCGTTTATTTATCCGTTACTCCTCTCCGCCGTCTACACTCTCTCTTCCTTATCATCATCACCAGACACTCTGCTTCACAAGCAGAACTCACTGATTCATCTCAACCATTTCTATTTGTTTCTTATTCTTCCGGTGATACCTTCAGCTTAAATCTCGAACTCGAAGTGAATCAATATAAGCTTTCTTTGATCGTTTGATCCTTTTTACTTGATCACGTTTCTTGAACTTAACTTCGTCTGCTTCTTTTTGGTTTTGTAGATGTCAATGGCGGAAGAAAGTAAGACGACGAAGCTCGAATCGACGGGAGACTCTTCCGATGTCGAGAATGGGAACTGTAGCAGTAGCGGAAGCGGCGGCGATACTAAGAAGACGTGCGTTGATTGCGGAACGAGCAAGACTCCTCTCTGGCGTGGTGGCCCTGCTGGTCCTAAAGTAAGATCAATGATCATAGTGATTTTGCGGTTTCCTGTTTTAAGTAGATCTAATTAAATGTAGGTTTGATTTGGTGTTCTTAGGTCTTGATACAAGTGTGTTTTAGTGTAGGTTTTGCTTTATTAGTGTTGATCATAGAGACAAAGAACAAGAGCTTGTTGATCTTTATGATCTGTTTCTGTGTCTGATTAGAGTTTTGTTTTTTTGTAGTCGTTGTGCAATGCGTGTGGGATCAAGAGCAGGAAGAAGAGGCAAGCAGCTCTTGGGATTAAACAAGAGGATAATAATAAGATCAAGAAGAGTAAAAGTAACGACAGTCTCGCTCTCGACAATCAGACGGTCAAGAAGGGGAAACCCGATTCAGGAAACGTCAAGAACAAGATCAAGACGGAGACTGAGGAGGATTGTAATGAGAAGAAGAGTGTGAAAAGGGGTAGTAGATTTTTGGATTTAGGGTTTAAAGTACCGGTGATGAAGAGATCTGTGGTGGAGAAGAAGAGGGTATGGATGAAGCTGGGTGAAGAGGAACGAGCAGCAGTGCTTCTCATGGCTCTTTCTTGTGGTTGAGTTTTTTGTTTCTCAACTCCTTTTTTTGGTCGGAATGTGGTTTAGGAGAAGAGATTAGGGAAAATAAGTTAGTAAGGAAATGATGATTATGTAATCCTGTCTGAAGCTAATGTTATGCTACTTACTAATTAATTAACTAATTATTCGTTTTCACTCTAGTAGTAGTAGTCAATATTTCAATCTTGTGTCATTTTCTTTACAACTATATGTTTTTTGTTTTAGCAGTGGTTAAAATATGCTAATTACCATTGAGGAGCGAAAATTAATGGTTACGTTTCTATATGATTCAGAATGGGACCAATGTGAATTTGAATCTTAAAACATTTGTCTTTTAAATTAATTCCAGCTGTTCTCCACTTAATACCTATCTCTCGTACACGATCGATGTGACCTATAGCGAGTGATATAAAACGGGCCAGCTATGTAACAGCTCACGACTGCTATTGGGCTTTTTGTTGGTGAATAAAAAGAGTCGGTGATTGAGACGACACAATCCAGAACTTATACGTTTTCTCCTTATTTGAAACACAATTTATTTTAAAATATTTGATTAAAAATCTGGGTGATAATTCAAAATAAACATTATATATTTGAATATATATATATATATATATATATACAGAATTAGGATATTTAGTTATATCCGAAAATACCCAATCCAGAACTTATCATACAAGTCTCAATACAAATAAAAAAAATTTTGAGTAATAAATCCTTAAATTAAATATCCAAAATCCAAAATCTAGAAAACAAATCCAAAATCTAGAAAACAAGTCTCAATACAAATAAAAAAAAAATTGAGTAATAAATCCTTAAATTAAATAGCCAAAATCCAAAATCTAGAAAACAAATCCAAAACAATTCTTTTACCCTTCACAGTACAGTGGAGAATAACAATTAAAATTCTATTTATATGCTATATACTCTCTCTCTTTTTTTTATAGGTAGTATTGACTGAATGTATAAAGATTAAGAAATATATTATTTATTTTTAAAATAAGATTTAATATATAAATTAAGTATAATTAAACTAATCATAAATAAGTTTATATTATTTGATTGGTCACACTATATCCAATAAAGTAAGTAACATAAAATTATAAAAATTGTTTATATTGTGAAACAAGTAATTTCTTTAAACAATTTATAATTAAAAATGGATGAAGTATTATATATATATATATGTATGTATGTATGTAATTGTGGGATTCTAAATTTTACGGAAAACGTAAATCAAAATATCTGACGTAAAGTTTAAAACCGCACAATTACGTATACTTCTATTATATATACATACACATAAATGGAGTTTAAGATACTTTGAGATAGAACCCCCAATAATGTTGGTACAACTTTTTTTTTTCCAACAAAGATTTCATACGATTAAAAATAGAAAGTCGAAAACAGAGTCACACCTCTTAACTAGTACACTTGATCAGAACAACATATCACAATGGTAACTAGACCAAACAAACACAGGGAAAGCCTTAGAGGCACCGGCTTTCATTTACAAAGAGTTCAAAAAGCCAACTCGGATGACCAGAGGCCACATAAGACCGAGTTCTTCCTTGTCTCGTAACGCTTTGAGCAATGAATGACGCTCCTCTATTCTCCCCTGCAGACACCACCTTGAGACGAAACTCCTCCATCCTCACAAGCAATCTAGACATCTCCGCAATCTGATAACTTAGAGCAGGCCATTTATGTGGCTTTTGGAAAGCTAGGAATAGTTCCTTGAAGTCCCCTGCAAATATCATCTTCTCATAGTGCATACTGGTCATACTCTCAATAGCCCAAAGAAGAGTTGTTAGACGCGCTTCCTCCAGGTTCCCAATGTTAGAGAAAGCTCTACGACTATGCGTGTGGACCACGCCATGATGGTTACGAACCACCCAAGCAACCCCAACAACTTTGGATGATTTGTGCCATTCTAGCGCAACATTACACATCAACCATCCCTCTTTCGGCGCTTTCCATCTGCTATTTGGCTGTAGCTTTTCTACTCTCCTCTCTGCCCCCTCTTCTTTGTCTATATCTTGAGCTAGGTGCCATTCCTCCGATTCCTTTTGTGCCTTAAGAAGGATCTCCCATGGTGTCCATCTCACTCCATTGAAGAGGAAATCATTTCGACTCTTCCATAAAAACCAACAGATCCAAGGCCATGCTCTCATTTCCTCCACCATTCCTCGACCTTCCAGTTTCATGCTCACGAAGTAATTAACATTAGAAAATAAATGTCCTTTCTGAAGGTCAAAATTGGATTGGGGGATGCCCGATATCGCGCACACATGCCTGGCCACATCACATTGAAACAAAACATGTTGAATCGATTCACCATCAAGACCACATAGTTGACACCTCTCATCAACTTTCATTCCTCTGTTTCTTATAAGATCAGCAACAGGCAACGCTTCCGATAGCGACTTCCAAAGGAAAATATGTATCTTAGGCGTCGTTGGGATTTTCCAGATCTTCTCTTTAACTGGATTAACTGAGGGAAGGTGTAAGATTTCCGGGTGCATAGCTTTTATCTTTATGTCTCTGGCCAGACGATACGCAGACTGGACAGTGAGGCTACCGGATCTTGTGGGCATCCATATAAATGAGTCCCTCTTAGAGAGAGCGGGTTGCTTCGTAGTGATCAGCTTCACATCAGCGGGAACAAAAACCTCATGTAGGGCTCTAACATTCCATTTCCTTGTTTCAACATCAATAAGAGAGTTCACCTTCAGATTTACATCAAATATGTTACTCTTTATCCAAGGAGCTCTCATTCCCACTTCCGGATCGTAGACCCATTTCTCTAACCAAACACAGGTTTCTTTACCATCACCAATCTGTTTTTTCAAACCTTCCTGAAGCAGATCTCTTCCAAAGAGGATGCTTCGCCATGCAAAGGACGGACGAGCACCTACTGAAGCCTCTAGGAAGGGAGAGTGGGGGCAATAACGGCTCTTCAGGAATCTAGCCAAGAGACTCTCCGGTTGGTTAATCAATTTCCAACCTTGTTTGGCCAGGAGCGCTTGATTAAAGTATTCAAGGTCCTTGAAGTTCATCCCTCCTAGAGCTTTGGGGAGACACAAAATATCCCATGACAACCAATGGTTTTCCTAAGGAAAGATTGAGAGCTCCACCAATAATTAGCCATCATGCTTGTGAGGCTGTTGATGACTGTTTTTGGCATTCTGAAGC
The DNA here is from genome assembly GCA_900406325.1 of Erucastrum elatum. Classification (NCBI taxonomy): domain Eukaryota; kingdom Viridiplantae; phylum Streptophyta; class Magnoliopsida; order Brassicales; family Brassicaceae; genus Erucastrum; species Erucastrum elatum. Next base: position 31,920 of record OVBX01000434.1, read on the forward strand.
ATGACATCGCAAAGACAGGTAACGCTGATGCTGTTGTTTTTAACAAAATCTCTTTGCCTCCTTGGGAGAGCTTCCTCAAGAACCAACTATCCAAACATCCTTGAGTTTTTTCCTTCAAGTATGATAGTAACTTCACTTTTGACCCTGAGAAGCACTCCGGAAGACCGAGATATTTGCTTGTTCCTCCCTCATTATAGTAGCCCAAGATGTCTTGTAACTCTTGTTTTTCATGCGCAGGAATTAGCTTACCAAAAGTGATCGAGGATTTTTGGAGGTTGATACACTGGCCAGTAGCAGCACCATAAACATTTAAGATCCTCTTAAGGTTCTTGCATTGAAAGGCAGATGCTCTACAGAGAAACAAACTATCGTCGGCAAATAAAAGATGATGTATAGAAGGACCCGAATCATCAAATCTCATTCCTTCCACTAACTGGTTCCTTTCAGCTACATTGAGTAAGTGAGAAAGTCCCTCTGTACACAACACAAAGAGAAACGGCGACAGAGGGTCACCTTGTCTGATTCCTCTGCTTGGAGAGATGAGCCCAAACGGTTGGTCATTTACGAGCACTGCAAATGAGACTGATGAGATGCACATCATAATCCATTCAATCCATCTATCATCAAACCCCAAAGCCTTCATAAACTCTCTAATGTATCGCCACTCTACTCTATCGTAGGCCTTGGACATGTCGGTTTTTATGGCCATATACTCTGAGCTGATCCTCGGGTGAGTATGCAGAGCATGAACAGCTTCATGTGCAATGATTTTATCATGTATCATTCTCTCAGAGACAAAAGCCGATTGATTCACTGACACCAATTGGTTTAGAAAAGGTTGAAGCCTCCCGACCAGTATTCTTGAGACTGCCTTGTAGAGAACCGAGCACAAGCTTATCGGTCTTAGGTCTGCCATTAATTCCGGTGAGTGAACCTTCGGAATCAAGCAAAGATAGGTGAAATTCCAATCATCAGGGATTTTACCAGATTTAAACACCTCCTGGATCTCTTTAGTTACCTCGTTTCCAATAACATGCCAGAATTTTTGAAAGAAGCATCCTGTCATGCCATCAGGCCCTGGGGCACTATCCGGTTTGATCGAAAAAATTGCTTCTTTCACCTCCTCTGCGGTAACTTCCGCAGTAAGGCATCGGTTCATGGCAGGGGTTACTCTTGGACTCATGCTCTGGAATACATGCTCATAAGATGGTGGGTTCGAAGAGGTGAACAGCTCAGTGAAATAATCAATCGCCACCGCCGCCTTCGCCGCATCAGACCACTGTTCACAACCAAATTTATCTTTCAGTTTTAGAAGATAGGTCTTAGCTCTGTTTGCTCGCACAGAGAGGTGGAAGAACTTAGAGTTCCTATCTCCTAGCTTGAGCCATTTTTCTCTACTTTTTTGCCTCCAGAACATCTCTTCTCGATAGGCTAACATAAGCTCTCTCTTCGTGTTGTTGATAGCAAAGCAACATGGAAAGGAACGGGTCTGTAACCATTCCAGCTTTTCTTGCAGCAAATTTATCTTATCCTTTGCATTGAATCTTCTTTTACGTTTCCAAGCGCTCATAAGGCCTCTGCATTTACGAATTCGAACAGCAACAGAGCCATAGTTTCTGTTGCTTCTCCAAGTCAGCTCTATTTGTTTCAGCAGATCAGGGTGGTGGAGCAGTCGTTTGTCGAACCTGAACTGACCCCTAAGAGTATCTGTATCAGCTCTGAAGCTCATGAGGACAGGTCTGTGGTCTGATCCTCTCTTAACTAGGAAAGTCTGATTCGAGCAAGGAAACAAATCTCTCCAAGCTTTGTTTCCAAAACACCTATCCAAACAGCATTGAATCCACTTTTTCCATCTTTTGCCACCCCAGGTGAACCTATCACTCTTACTACTCAGCTCTTCCATACCACAAGTAACCAACATCTCAGCAAAAAACTTAAAAGAACTTTGTGGTCGCTTTGGTCCTCCCAGCTTCTCATCATTATTTAAAATCTCATTAAAGTCTCCAATGATGCACCATGGCTCCGAACGTCCACAGCTAAACGATGACAGCCTGTCCCAAACTATGCTTTTTCCATCAGCAGCTGGTTCTCCATACACACAAGACAGATAGAAAGAAGCATCACCAAATTTGACAAAGCAATCAATGACGTTCTTGTCTGCATACTTAATACTGAGTTGAACATTCTTCTTCCACATAATAGCAAGCCCCCCACTGTAACCAACTGGATTAACAGTGTAGACTCTCTCATAACCCAACCAGACTTGTAGATCTACTACTACATTCCTACTTTTTTTTGTTTCCATAAGAAATAAAACCTCTGGGAAGTGGTATTGACGCAATTCCCGCAGTCGTTGAATTGTCAAGCCTTGAGGCCGCCCCAAGCCTTGACAATTCCAGCTCAGTATGCTCATTGGGAAGAGGACAGTCCCTCATTTGGGACCGCCTTGAGGCATACCGCCAAGGTGTTTGATTTGGAACCTTCCTCCTCCTCTGAACATTTTCTCTTCTTACTTCCCATCACCATTTTTCCTTCCTTTTTCTCCCCCATTGCAGTGATTGAAGGAGCTGTCTTTTCTTTGTTCCTCTGTAATCTTACAGATTTAGGAGGTCTTTTCCTAACCGCCATTTTCCTCTTAGTGATCCGGGAAGAGCAAGGTGCAAAGTTTGCAGCCTTGAACACCGTTGGAAGACTAGAGGCAAAAGAACCTGTGGATTCAGAGCTGTACTCTTCATTACAGAGGAGCAGTTGTTCCGGCATTGAACGTCTGGACCAGTGTGACTGAGCTTTGAATGAGGCAGCCATGAACTTATCAGGGTTACTCTGCATACTGATGCTCTTGTCCTCTTTCTCGTTCTCTTGATAGTCAAAGACGATTCCTTTGCCTTTGTTTAAATCAGTAGTAAAGAGTGGAGGAGTCTCCAACCGAAGAGCCATTCTCTGAGATAGTGAGTCATTTTCCGCGCTCCTCACTGAGGATTTAATCTTGTCAATCTTAATCTCTTTACTCTCTCCTGTGTCCGCAATCAGATATCTTCTCATCTCATCCAAAACATCTTTAGCAATCTTGACTCTTCCCGTTGCTGGGTCTACACCAACTTTTTCTTCTTCTAAGATCCCATAAAGGACATCTTCTTCCATTAGTATCCTCTTCTTCATCTCCAATTCCTTAGAGACAGCTTCCCGTCGTACTTTGGCAGCTTCTTGTCTCTGTTTCACTTTCAGGGGACAAAAATCATTTTCATGATTTAGTCTCTGGCATGTGAAGCAACGTTTTTGAACCTTCTCATAGTTGAAACGTATGACTGAAGGCACTCCTTTGATTGTAATGACCCTTGACACCTTTAGAGGGTGAGCCACATTAAACTTCACCAAGACCCTGATGAAGTCTTGTGTGATAGGTTTTGAAGGATCGAAAGCCACCAGCTCAGTCTTTCCAACCAAATTTCCCAGTGCTGCTAGAGCCACCGTTGTGTAGCAGTTAACCGGGATGTCCCGAATTTGAACCCACAGAGGAATGTACTGCAAATAGTCCGGAGGGGGATTTTCCACCCACCTTTCCAGCACGATGACCCATTCCTCAAAAGTGTGAACCCCTCTCTCTAACACATCCATCAAGTCATGTTCGCTTTTGAAAATAAATTGGAACTGTTCCTGTGACAGAGCAATTCCACGTACTCTTCCTTCCTTCTGCCACTTCCTTGGCATCTTCATAATCAGTAGTGGCATCTTCTGACGAGCAGGGTTTAGAAGCCTACCCATCAGACTGAGTTTGTTCTCTTCCGCCGAACTGAACTCAGGCAACTCCGGCATTGCAAACGGAGTTTCTTCCTCCTCAAGAGATAAAACCATCAATGCTTTATCCATAGAAAGCGACATAGTGTTAGCTTTTAAGACTTCAATTCCTCTCAGCAACTCTTACCAACCTCACAATAACTCCTTAACTTGACTTCGATGCTTGAAGAACAAGTTGAAGAAACAGATAAGGTTTTAAAAAAAGGAAGCAAAAGGAGTGGGAAAACCAATAAACAGGTTGCAATTACTGCTCAGAAACGTGTTAGAGCCAGCTAATCTCGGAAACCAAAGGTGTTTCAGCTTATTATCCAACGGTTACACGGATAAACTCTTAAGCCCACGCGGGGTGACTTGAAAGGAACTTTCTCCCTCTACTTTCTCCCTCTACTTTCTCCAGATTGTTGTTGCTACAACTTACAAGTCTCTTTTTATTGTTTCTGATTAGTAGTCACTAATGTGTGTGTAGTATTTAATTTGCTACCCTTTCTCACTCATTGATTTGTCCCAAGACATGTATAAGCTATTAAGAGCACAAAATAGCAAAAAACAAGTCAAGACTTGGTTCTGTGGATGTATTCATTGACAGGATCAAATACCTTATCTTTTATTATTATGAATCAACAACGCATAGAAAAACACATTTACACAAATGTTCCTAAGACCCAACAAAAAAACATTGCTAATCTGTGGAAAAAAAGAAAAAAAAAAGGACATTGCTAATCTGTGGTGAAATTAATCAAGAACTCTAAATGTCTCACGCTTTGTGTAAGGGAGATGACAAAAATAGAAAACACATTCGAAGAAACAAAGAAAGGATCTTGCACTGTCTACTCTCAAGAGCATATGTGAGATCAGACAAGAATATTATCGATGGAGTATCCTTCAAAATCAAACTCGTTATCTACCGATAGAAGTCCTTCCTGCATTTGATAAACGGAGAATGAAGTTAAAGTTATAACAACAATATTCATATCATTCTCATAATAGTATGACTTGGTATAGGAATGAAAACCTCCTTGAGAAGTGCGCTCATGAGATCTTCTTGACTATACTGATCGTGAAACATCTTTGTTGTTGCCGGAGGACAAGTCACTGTCTCTGTCTTCACTCCAACCGAACCACCACCATTCATGTAAACCTGGTTCATGTGATTCACACTTCGCCTTTGTGGCTGCTGCTGGTTCTGCCCGTGATCAACCACAAAGTCTGCCTCCCGCTTTCTTTTGTGAGTGGGAAACGAAGAGTAAGCTTCTGAAGTTGAGAAAGCTGCTGATGCTGTGTTGTCCTGATGAGTGTTGAAGACCATCCCGATATCCCGCAGATCCCACTCGTTCACTCTGTTGTTATTGTTGTTGATGTGATGTTGCTGCTGGGGAAAGTTGTTGAATACGTCGTAGCTCAAGTTACCAAAGCCTGCAGCAGCTGGTGCACTTGCCAAGGGGAAGCTGTTGCTGAAGACCGAGTGTGTAGCAGCTGGTAACACTTTGCTGCTGTTTCTAACCACCGCCGCATCGGTTAGAAGGCTTCTTCTTGACAACATCGATTGCTGCTGCTGCTGCTGCTGCATTGATGACCCTAGCTGATTTGCTACACGCATGCCGGCCATTTGTTGCTGCTGCTGCTGCAAGCGCATGTGACCCGTTGGGACACCGTGAAGCAAACTCATCTGCTTATTACCACTACTGCTGTTCATCATCATCATCTGCCCATGTCCATTTCCAAATCTTGATTTCGAGTTTTCGGAGGTGAAGATGCTTCTCTGATCTACTGACGTTATCCCCGGTTTGATGAGTGAAGAAGACCGACCAAGGCCAGCTTCTTGAAGCTGTGCGAGTCTCTGACCTGGGAACTGACCCGCAGCAGCTAGAGCTTGAAGACCAAACCCATTCAACGGACTGAAACTCGGTTCTTGACTACTCGTAAACGAATGGTTCATGCTTCCCTGGTTCTGAGATGCTCCTCCAATCCGTCTTAGATATATCCTATACTTCTGCATTTCCACAATGTCACCAATTCTTACATGTTAGCATGCACGCAACAAAAAAAATATATAATACACTCTTTTTTTTTTCTCAACTATATAATACACTCTCCTTTTCATATATAATACACTCTCTTTTTCATAAAATACATGTTTCACACAAAAACAGAAAAAGTTGTCTCAAAAAGTTATATATTTTCTTTTTTTTTATGCAATTTTATCGACTAATAATAAATGATTATAAACTTAAAAAAAATACATTTTCTATATCCTTATTGGTTTGGAATTATGGGGAAAAATAATTACAAAAAAAACATACATTTTATACTAAAATCAAATATGTTATATAATATAAGAGAAAAATTTAAAACATGCATTATTTTGAAACATACAGAGTACTATTCAGTCACATATCTTTTACCTGAAGGTGACTGGCTATGTTTTCTCTCGTTAGTCCAGGAACATTCATCATCTCCAAGATCTTCTTAGGAACCGCTTCTGCATTGAATCAAAGATTAGACCAGAAACACACACAAAATGCATAACCAAACAAGTGTTCTTTAACTTACTGTCAACACCGAGATGATTCACAGCAGCAACAAACTGCTGATGCAACTCAACAGACCAAACCACACGTGGTTTCTTCAAACTAGACGTGTCCTCTTTATCATCTCTTTGCTCCTCTACTTCCTCTTCCTTCAGCTTCCTCCTTTCATTGTTACCCGAAGACGAGTTGTTATCACCAGCATCGCCATCGTCATCATCCCTCTGCTCATGCCTGTCTCCACCGGTCTCTTCAACACTTCCAGAATGTTCCGAGACGTTCCGCTTCTTACGCACCACATGCTGCCATATATTCTTGAGCGCCTCCATGCGTACCGGTTTGATTAGGTAGTCTACAGCACCGTGTGTTACTCCTTTCAACACAACACTCTTCGAATCATCCGCAGACATCACTAAAACATATATTTAAAAAAAAAAATGTCAAAACTTTTATATCTTGAAGAGAGGAAGACATGTTGTAAGGGGGGATGGTAAAACGTTAACTGATAACAGGTAAGTCCATCTCTAGACCGACGTGTTCGAGGAGCTTGAAGCCGTCCATGTCAGGCATGTGGACGTCGCTGATGACAATATCGAAACCGTTCTTGTTCTTCCGAAGCAGAGACAATGCGATCTCTGCTCTGTTACACTTTGTTACTGTAGTAAAAAAACAGAAACAGAGTAAAATCTTTAGTCAAAGATCAAAGACGAGAAATAATATTAATGAAAAATAACAATATCGTAAAATACATTTAATTCAAAATACTAAGAATCAATTCAAGTTTCTGAAACTAAATCAATCGGAAGGATCTCTTCAAGATTAAACAGATCGCAGTTGAGTTGAAACAGAGCACTGAGCTTATGTATATATATATATATACTCTGAATCTAACAGTCATTTGGTGAACATTATCTAGTCAAATTCAAACAGTAGTTTTTGTGAAAGTTTCTAGTCAATTTCAAAGATTGTGTCTTCTATATTTGGCCTAGTCAAAATCACTGTATCAAAATCCAAAAAAAAAAAATTACCAATAAAATTTCGCAAATTTGGACTAAGAATTCAATTCAAGAACGACCATGATGATCCTCTGAATACTTTGAGATTAAATTGTTTTAAAAAAATAAAAGAAAACAGAATTTTTTGAAATGAAACCTCTGTAGAGACAAGTCCTAAGCATCCTCTCTAAGATCATGAGACAAGTTGGGTCATCGTCCACGACCAGAACTCGAAGACCCGCCGGAAACGGGTCGGAGTTCGATGACCCACTAACGACACCCGGATTTAGCATCTCTCTCTTCCTCCCAACTGAGCCGAAGTAGAGAATAATTCCTAAAAGACAAAACAAACCAACAATGGTTTTGATGCGAAAGATAAAGAGTAACAAAATTTTGTGAACTTTGCCGTAAAAAATGTTAAAAGAAAGTATTATATTATGCTGGTGGTGGGAAGGTGAGTTGATGAGATTGAGATGTGAGAGTTGAAGAAGAAAGCATTTAGGCTTTTGTCTCTCAGCTCAGTCAGCTTCAAGCTCTTTCTGTTATTAACTTTTTTATATTTCTTTTTTTTATTCGTTATGTTAAGAAATTTTAAATTGAAGTTTGTAATATTATGGAAATGTTTACATGTTATGTGATGTGTGGTATAAATGTGGGTGCAAAGATGGCGTTTCTTTTTCAACTCTTCTCCAGATATAGACCATGTACTTTTACAACTCTACTTTCATCTCCTTTTCTAATACATCATCTACTGAAAATCCCAATTATTAAGCATAAATCCAAAACCAAGTCAAATCTTGTATTCCAGAGTTTTTTTTATCAAAAATAGTTCACGTCAGATTATTTTTCATTAGTTTGACTAGCTAAACCATTCACAATTTCTTTCCAATAGTTGTTATATAAAAGTGGTAGAACTAACCTATTGTCTTCATCCATATAAAAAATTCTTACTTACTAATTACTATCACGTGATTTTAGAAAATCTTGTATGATTACTTTTTACCTATTAAAATATCATTTTATTGTTGATAAATTGTGTAAACTATTGTTTGTAATGTAGATATGAATTGTTTGGGATTCCACTTAAAACCAATTGGTAATTAGTGGAGTCTCCCAAGTCTTTTACTACTTCTGTTCCTGAAAATATGATTTTTTAGAAAAATATCTTGTTCCACAATGATAGATTTTCTATATTATCAAAGTATTTTTGTATGTTTTTGAGAAACATTAATTGAGAATATTTGAGTTATTCAAATTTTATTGGTAGATAGATATTGAAAAGCGTATAAACATAAAAAAAAGGTAAATTGTAAACATTAATTATATCTTATTATATAAAGCTTAGTTTTCAAAGTTACTAATTAACACGATCGCGACACATGGCAATTACTTATTTAAGATTTAGACAAGTGTTAAATAATAATCTTATTATATAAATAGTTAATTAATAATATTTCGCCTTTTTAGTTTTAAGCAAATAATATAAATAAAAAATTCATACAAAATATTTTAAATTGTGTGACAGTTAATTAATAGTATCTTTTCTTTTTAAATTTCAAAGAAAATATTGTAAAAAAAAATTATACGAGAGAATTATTTACTATTATTTTCCTTTTTCTATCCAAAAAGAAAATTTTAAAAACTATACAAAATTAATTTTTTATTTTAAAATATAAATCATTAACAAATATAAATATTAAAGTTATTTTATAGTATTTTTCCTTTTTAAGTTTTAGACAAAATATTGTGAAGGAAAAAATATTATACGAATAATTATTTAATAGTAAGCTTCCTTTTTTTTTAAAAAAAAAGCCAAAAAATTGTATAAGCTATATGGAAATAATTTATATTTTTAAGAAATTCTATTTTTTTTAAATCATGAAGAACAGAATTATGAAAGAGAATAGAAGTTTTAATTTAAAACAAATTAAAAAACCTGAGGATAAAAAAAAACATTATTTAATTTTAATACTGTAAATAAAAATGTGTTAAATAACAGTTTTATATAAATAGTTATTTAATTGTATCTTTCCATTTTATTTATCCATTTTTTAAACGAATTAAAAAAACCTGAGAATAAAAAATATTATTTAATTTAATACTGTAAATAAAAATGTGGTAAATAATAATTTTGTATAAATTAATAGTTGTATCTTTCCATTTTAAATTTTAAAGAAAATATTGTAAACGAAAATTTCATACAAAAAATATTTACTATTAGTTTCCTTTTTATATCGATAAATTTTTTTTAAAAAATTATGTGAAATTAAATTTTATTTTAAAATATAAGTCATGAACAAATAGAAATATTAAAGTCATTTAATAGAATTTTTCCTTTTTAAGTTTTAGACAAAATATTGTTAACAAAAAAATTTTATACGAATAATTATATAATAGTAAGCTTCCTTTTTAAACAAATATACAAAAAATTGTATAAGATACATGGAAAAATTTTCTTTTTAATAAATTCTAATTTTTTTTTGTTAAATCATGAAAACCAAAATTATGAAAGAAAATAAGAGCTTTAATTTTTTAAACGAATTAAAAAAACTTGGGAATACAAAATATTATTTACTTTTCTTGAGAATTATAAAAACCTGAGAATACAAAAGAATAAATTAGTTATCTTATTCAGTGACCTTAGCAGTGGCGAAAGACACACATGTGGACCTGGAACA